>JAEQBH010005457.1:0-197620 GCA_016808115.1 Tetrastigma voinierianum | reverse complement strand
ACGTGAGCTCCTTTTGCTTTGGCTTGGCACAGTTTCCGGAGGGCATAGGATATTTCTAACACTTTGCCTTGGTTGCGTGGCGCCGGTGTTAGTCCGGTCTTGGTCTTGAAGACGAGAAGTGAGCGGAAGTAATTAAGTGCCAGCGTGCCTGCTCAGGAGGCTCATTGGGTCGGAATCGGCGGACCTTAGGCGTGGGAGCCTACCCGTCTTCCCTTCCTAAGGTCTTCCCCCCTTCCCGTCATGAAGCCTCTTTCCTCGAAGTCCTCTTCACATACCTTTGGGCCCCTTATGTGAGGCTACAGGCTTCGGGCACGACTAGGAGTGTTAGGTTAGAAGAAGGACGCGACGAAACCTACAATCCTCCCAGGAGGGTTGCCCCCACTCGGGGTAGATCCTAAGGTGAGAGCCTCTTCCCCTGTAAATCCCGTTCTTGGGAACTTGAGACTCTTCGAGGCTGAGCCCCTGAGTTCTTCTCTGTCGGTTTGGAGTCACGTCGCGGGGTGCCCCCTCTGGCGCCTTCGGATGAGGTGAGAGGATCGTATTCGCTTTGGCCCATTGCGGGGGTGAGGACTCTGCTTTCCCATGCGGAGGCTTCTTAGTTCAGGGTTGTCTCCTCCATCCTTATTGACTCGACCTCGGGAAGGTGGATGCCACAACTTATTTGAGGGCTCTGGCTCATACATGAGGAATAAAACTACGTGCGTTCATGCACCCAGTTGATCCTTTTCTCACATTGCTTTAGTTGTTGGCGACTCTTTCTTGTTTTTACGGTAGGTGGCTGCTACGAAGGCTTGAAGAGAGTTGCCCATAGAGACTCATGACGGCGAGGAATTCTTTCTGAGCTAAGGTCAAACATCGACCTTTAAGAGGCTGGCCTCAGGAGCCGGATAAGGGACAGGCGAGGGAGCTTGTGAAGCCTGGTCGACTTGGAAGCACGCTTTGAGGGCGCGGGCTAAGGATAAAGAAAAGGAGGCCGGAAGGATCTGGTAGCGAAGGCAGGCTGACGACGGGCAGAGGTTGCGAGGTTGTTAGGGTGACCACATGGAGCGAGGTAGAAGAGGTTGGAGCAGGCTCGTAAGGAGGCTTTGGAGGCCGGCAGCTCAGTGGGCAACAGCGGGAGCTCGGCGGGCTTCGGATGGACCTTGAGAGCGAGAGGCTTTGGTTGCAGAGGGTGGAGTGATGGCATAGCTTTCATGGATGGGGCCACATGCCCGATGGGCTTGGGTGGTTGGCCTTCCAACGCAGTGCTTCCCGAGCTTTCCCCGGCCTAGATTTCAACATCCAGCTTTCTGATGAGAAGGTAGAATAATCCGCTTCCGAGGCGGAGGCTGATGCGAGTGTCGAGGTGCTGTCGGGGGCCCCTAATCATGTTCCCCTGTCTGATGACCTTCGGGTTCCTCCAGAGGCCAGCTCCTGCTACACTTGCCAGTGGGGTGGGGCTTGTCATAGGCACCTAGGCTTTTACTCTAATCCTGGCCGTATCTAGGTGTGGAGCACAGTTTTTGTATTGCTTCTTTATCGATTCTTCGTTGACATATAAAGATTCCTTAATTATTTTATCGCTCTTTTTATTGCCTTGCAGTTGTGCTTGGTTTTTTGTTTATCACATTTGCCCGACATGAAATTATTATCTGGTGGCCGCTAGGCAGGTCAGATTTGACTACCGTCGACCAGCGAATACAAGTGGATGTCGGGATTGCAAGCGCCACTTCAAAATCGTGATCTCCTTTGTATGGGGAGCTACTTAGTCACAATACACATAAAACCCATCAGCAGTCCGATATAATACAACATGGTAAAAGCGGCCACTTGGGCCCAATAACAATACTCATCATATACAACAACTATATCCAATAGTTTCAAAAGAGTTAATCAATTCTCTTTTATACAACATATATTAAAATTCTAACATTTTAATACATGTATACATCACAAAACCAAAGCCACAATTAAGCTTTTCTTCTAAACTCATCCTCTAGGACGAGCCGTCTCCTCGTGCGCTCCACGTACACGAAAAATATGTTTCAGCCAGCGGGTGAGCTAATGCTTTCAGTAGTGGAATCACCTAAGTGGGCTCTCTCCACCTAAGTGCATATGCGTGCCTCAAAAATAAACACATTCAAGCAAATGCATGATCCTACTTGAATGTCTAACTGATCATCTCATACCCTGAGTCCTCACTGACTCCCTCACACCTGCCTAAGCCATGTATGACAAAACTAATTTCAAACAAAGTTATTTGTTTATGTTTGTAGTCTACCCTCCAATCTAAGTAGTGGATCGTCTCCGATGTTATATTTAGTGGACTACCCTCCGATGTATATCAATTGGGCCGACTCCGACGATTGATATTTTATATTTATTAGTCTACCCTCAGAGCTTGATTCTCTAGAAACACTCATGCACTCACTCCTATCTCTCTAGGGTGCCCCAGTGCATATGAAATGCATTGTGATGCCATTTCAATAACTCATATAACACATGCAATTATATCACCATGCATATATTCACATCATTTAAATCACACAATCATGTTATGTAATTTCACATTTCCACACTTCAAAAATTAGCTCACTTGGGCTCATAATCATGAGACATTCCCATGAATCCTCGACAAACACATATTTTCACAAGGGTATTTTGTGATCAGCATTTCGAGGAACGATGAGCCCTCGATTCTTTGTTCTCTCCGAACACAAATTTTCGGTTCACTTTGTGAACCCGTATTTCTCGGCCGATTCCGGCCTCATACACATCAAAGCATACTTTCATAGCACATATTTCACCGTGCTTTCCAAACAGCGTGAACTGATCCGCAGATGTCACATAGATTTCAAAAAATCCAACACCTCGGTTCCACACGAGATTTGGAGCAGATCGGCTTGACCTCCTGAGCTCATTAGCTCAGGCATTAACATAGCTCTTGGCAGAGGCAAAAAACCCAGAGTAGGAGAAGCCCTGCCCGGGGTTGAGGAAACCCAAATCCGGCCACCTGAAGCCCTCTGCGTAGACGGCTCTCCTCTTGTCCCGAAGGCGCGATGTGGTCGGATCACGCGATATTTTAGAGAGAAGTTGGATACTCTCTCACTAGAAAAGACAAAAATATGCTACTGGATATTTTTCTTTCTTCTCCCCCACGTTTTCTCCCTTTTTCACTTTGGAGAAGACAAGCACTATTAATTGTTTGTCTTTTTCTAACTTAAACAATTTTAAAAATGACATTTATGTCATTCTTTTCCCAGTTTTGACATTTGGCACTATCTCGGCCGTCCATTTTCATACTTCTCTACTCATGCCACTCTCATGGTCATGAGTACTTGTTATATGTGACTTTCGTAGCATCGCAAATTTTCTGGCACTGAGCTTCGATGCCTCGAAAAAGCGTGTAAGTATTCCGTCTTGTCTCGGGTCGACGAAATTGACGTCTTAGCCTTCGATTGTGAGCGATTCTATGGTGCAATCATTTTGTCGTGAGATCTAGAGAATAAATTTTGGATTTTAACGAAATTACGATTTTGCCCTTTCTCCGTAGATTGGAATTTCTCGGTCTTACACTTCACTCCTTTCTTTGTTTGCCTGATGGGCCTGCCGCAGGCGTAGAACTGAGCTGCGGGGCTTACGGGGAACACGAGGCTCGGTTAAGCTCACGAAGAACTAAGGCTCTGCTTTGGGCTCTTGATCTCGAAGACCCTTTGGCTTGATTAATGCTCAAAAGCTAATTTATTAGACTCCAGGTCAGGCCCTTTTGGCCAGTTATCTTTGGGCGAGAAAATTACAAAATTTTGGAAAAAATAGCAAAATCGTAATTTCGGTCAAAACCGAAATTTTTTCTAGATCTCAGATAATGACAGTTCACCATTAGATCGTCGCAAATCAACTGCTGCAATATTCGTCAGTCAAAACACGATCGAAAACTACACGTTTTTAATTTATCAGTATCGAGTGCCGTAAAGCAAAGAAATGTGATGTGACAAAAATCACCCATGTATGTACTCTTGTGACACATGTTACGGAATTAGAGAGATGATGGAAACGGACGGCCAGAGATAAGTGTCGAGCCTGTCGAAATCAAGTTTAGGAGTTTATGATTGGTATTATTTAAATTTTAAATGATAATAAGACAAAATTTTCAAATAGTGTCATCCTCTACCTTTAATTGAGAGCCAAAAACGTGAAGGAAGAAATGGAGATGCAGTGAGTGAAGGTTTGATTTTCTAGTGAGAGAGTGAAAATTACCTTTTCTGCAAGATCGATAATCGGTAGTTGGATTCGCCCGAAGCCAAGAAGGAAAGTTGTTCTACGCGGCAAGGGCAACACGTAGGTACCAGTTTCTTAGACTTTCGAAAAAATCCGTGAGGTAGGGGTTTTATCCTACTTTAAGTTACACTTTGTTTAAGTGTTTTGTAGATGATTGAGTTGGTTTGAGGCCTTGAACGGCCGTTTGATCGGTTCCAAAACTTGGAACCGAAATGTGAAAAATCTTTAGGGTCGTTGTGGACAGTCCGTGATGGGTGTGGACTTTTTGGGCACCTTGAGTCATAATTTACACAATAAATTATGTTATGATGTGCATGAGGCCGGAAATGGCCATGGATTCGAGTTAAATAAAGTGGGACACGATGTTGAGAGGAGTGAGTGAGTGAGCAGTAACTTGAGGGTTTCTTGTTCACGTGAATAGTGTTCACGAAATATTTTGTGAAATAATGTGTTTGGTTGAGTAATTCAAATTGAATTGCTCGTATTTGTTAATTAGCCAATGTGAGCTAATTTTTGGTGTAATTGATGGTGAATGTACATAACATGTTTTATGTGCTTTAATTATGTTAATATATATACATATTTTATGTATTGGCATGTGTTGTATAAATTGTGTGAAATGGCATAATGCATTTCATAATACATAGGTAACCTAGAAATTAGGTCGTGTGCATGTGATTTACTACGAAAAGCGAAAATGGTTGCGAAAGGAATTTCACAGGATGATTATCCGGAGAATGGTGTTGGGAGATGGTCCTACAATTACACGTCGGAGGAGCCCATGTATTGTTTTGGAAGGTTCTCCAACACATTCGCCTCGGAGGATAGTCCCATATTTTTACCGACTCTTTGGTAGTATATTTTCGAGAACAACAAGTTTTGTTTTGAAAATGATGTTTTCTCATACATGGCCTAGGCAAGTGTAAGGGAGTCGGTGAGGACCGGGACATGGGTTGGTCATGTAGACATTCAAGTAGGATCACGCATTACTTAGGTGTGTTTACATTGGATAATTGCATGCACTTAGGTGAGGGTAACCCATTTAGGGTGGATTACTGCGAGCATTAGCTCTCACCTGGCCAGAGGATCATTGTTTAAGTCTGGGGGCATCAGGAAACGACTCATCTTAGAGGCCGATTTTGAAGAAAGCGGGTTGTGGCTGATGGTTTATGATGTATGACATGTATTAGAATTCTAGAATTTTTAATATATATGTTTGGAAATGAAGTGAATTGTGCTCTTGAGCTATGGTATATAGTCGATGTATGATGAGTATTGTTGTATGGGCCAGAGTGGTTCGTTTTACTCATGTATGTCTTGATGTTGTTTGGGACAGGTTATGTACTTTAGGTAGGCTCATTACCAAAGGGACTATCTTAGATTTTCGTGAATAGTGTCGGGTTGAGCATTCCACGGTATTCCCACGGGTTGTCGGGTTGTCGACTGACCCCCGGGTTTTGGGGCGTCACAGCATGATATCAGAGCTTAGGTACTCGAGTACCTAGGGCTTTGGGGACTTGGGCTTAGGCCATGGTCTTAGAGTGTAGAGCTTAGGTAAATGAAAACCTAGGGCTTGGGGGAACTTGGGCTAAGGCCATAGTCTTTAAGAGATAAGAACATCACCACTTGGTGGCTCGATGTTAGGGTTAGGTGTAAGATTACCTAGGAAGGAACGGGACAAAACTAGAACACTGCATGTGTTTTATTTGTGATCATGTGATTGTGTGGTTGTAGTGTTTGATGTGTGATGGTGTGTATACCATGTTGTATGTGTTATGATTGTTTGCGTGCTTAGTAATTAGCACATAGAAGTGTTGGAGTTTTACAGTGTGTAAAACTGGAAAAAAAAAATTTAATAAATTTATTTGTTTTATTGGAAAATGAAGAAAAAAAAAACAAATGAGGTGAAGAAAATTGTTTTCTAGGTTTTACAGGGTGTAAAATTGAAGAAAAATGAGTGAAAATAAATTTTTATAAATTTATTTAGTGTATTGGAGAATGAGGAAAAAAAATATGGATATGTATTTTTGGGTGTTTCCAGTAGTAGAAATAAAGAAGAAAAAAATGAAAAAATGGTGCAAATTAAGCTGGAGCTCTTGTACACAGTTTAACATAGACCTTTGAGTCACAATCGACCATTGTATTGTGACATGGTAGCTGGAAAGGTGGCTGGCTTTGGGAAGTCTTTGTGTGTCACGATACAAATTTGTATCGTGGCGGGGCAGCTTGGTTGGTGGGCTTATCGCAATCTGATCGGGTGTATCGTGAATGAGGGGAAAGAGGTGAGGCGACAGTAGACGAGGGAATGGATCACGATACAAAGTTTGTATCGTGACCAGAAGGAGGGCTTAAGGTAGGGCTGTGTCGAGACACAGGGCCACGAACAATAGATGCTGCGTGCGCGACACACGGCCACGATACGGCCGCGGGGCGCTCGGCGGCACGGCCCGACCTTAGGCTCTGGCAGGTAGGGGCGGCCATGACTTCATATTCTTCTGCAGCGTGTCTTGGCGGTGGAGGTTGGCCGAGGTGTGCACATATGCACTTGACACATTTTTGGACTCGATCTTATTTGTTTGAGTCACTGTTTGGACTACTGTTCATGAACATTGTTCACAAATTTTTTCGAAAAAAAAAATAATTAAAATAAATAAATAAATAAAATCACACAAAATCAAATAAAATGAAATAAAATTTTAAAAAATGAAAATTTCAAAAATAAAATTTTTGATGTTGATTATGATATGATATATGGAATTAGTTGTCTTGTATTGCCTATAAATACAAGGACATAGTATATAAACTGTATTCTGTGCGTGAATAAGTGTCTCGGGGCTGTGTTTATGCCTTAGAGATACTGCATTGAATTTAACTGTCATTTGACATGTGTAGATGGCTAGTCGGACGGGGCGAGGGACGTGGGGGCGTCCACGAGTGCTTGGTCGAGCGCCGCCGTGTTGTCGGCGGGCCTTTGTTGAAATTTGTGGGGTATTCCAGTGGGCGCTGCGCCGCGGGGCTGGTATAGCGGAGGTATTGGCGGTCAGGAGTAACCTCAGGAGGTTGAGAGCATCATCCTCGCGGGGCATTCACGGGAGGAGATCGATGGTGGAAGACCATTGGTTCATCTGCGAATCGAGGAGTGTTAGAGGCTATGGAAGTTACCTACGACCGACCCGGGATCGAACTAGCTACGTTCGGCTAGGGTGAGGTAGTATGATGGGTAGGCGAAGACCTCTACAGGGACCTAGAGCGATGACATGGGCAGAGTTCCAGGAGTTGTTCATGGGTAAGTATTTTCCGGATGCGCAAGGCATGCGAAGGCTCGGGAGTTCTTAGAAATTTGAAGCGGGGGCCAGTGGCTGTGATGGATTATGGCTAGATTCAGGCTGGCCGGTTGCTGATGATTGCGTGGCCGCAGAGCATGGCTGAGGTGGGAGATTCGAGAATGAGCTAAAGTTGTCCATTCGGGCCAGGATTGTAAGACTTCGCCTACAGGATATGGACTCCATGGTTGGGACAACCTTGACCATAGAGGCAGTGGGGATGCTCGAGACACTCGGGATGCGGGTGTTAGTAGCGAGAGGAAGGAGGTCGATGTCTTCTTCAGTTCGGAGAAAGAAGCAGGAGAACTGGTTCGGGGTTCAGTCGCGACCATCAGGACGAGGGACCGAATGAGTTTGCGGTCGAGTTTGGGGCGGATAGTGTGCTACTCGCTAGTAACTTTGGACATATGAGGGAGGATTGCCCCGAGAGACGGGGATCTAGGGTTTGGGAGTGGTTGATCGATGAGTAGGGCGGAAGGGATCTGTTGTTCCTCAGGCCCAGATATAGTCAGAGGAGCCGATTTTGATTTAAGGGGAGCTACACGGGCACCTCCGGGTTACTGACGAGGCAGAGAGGCCAAAGTATGGGGCTGAGGGCGGAAGGGCCGAGGCCTGACGGGACGTCGGGGGGGTTCGAGGGGGCGTGTCTGCGCCATCCTGCCGTGCGGTGAGTCGACCCGGATCGACCGGAGTTATGCGGGAGTGCGTTTTGTTATCTCGCCTATGGGCAAGAGTGTTATTTGATTCTAGTGCTATTGCTGCATCAGTTGTGATAGAGTTGGGCTTAGAGGTTGAGACCTTGGAGGAACCCTTGTATGTGAGTTCTCCCCTAGGGATTAGGGCGAGAATAGGGATGATATGTCGTGGTTGCGAATTGGAGATCTCGGGGACTCTACTCACAGTGGACCTGAGGATCATGGACATGTCAGAGTTGATGTATCTGGGGATGGATTGGCTAACGACTTACGGGGTCGTTATCGATTGTGTGCGTATTGGGAGGTTCACAGCCTGCATTAGACGGTACTCGTGTATGTGTGGTATTTGGAACCCGAGGCATGATGTTTTACCGCAGGGCGATTATACGGGAAGTCAGTGTTGGGACCAGTTAAGGGTTGGCCTCTGAGGCGCCTACTGAAGAGGACGAGAAGAAACGACTTAGATCTACCTCGAGTAGTTTCTTGAGTATGTGGATGTTTTCCAGGATGAGCCTTCTAGGGATTCCTCCTGGAGAGTTGTGGAGGCTTAGGTATCGAGTTACACCACGGTACTTCCGCCCGTCTCTATGACTCGCGCCCAGGATCAAGCGGGTGGAGTTGTAGAACTCGAGTCAGATTACAGAACTCTTGGACAAGGGTTCATTAGGCGAGCACTTCACCATGGGGCACTCAGGTTATTTTCGAAGAAGGGCCCAGACCATACATTGTGCATTGATTGCAGACGGTTGAGAACGGGGTTGGAAGTGAGGAATCGGTACCCATTGTTGAGTTAATGATTTGTTGTCCGGTTGAGAGGAGCGCGACTCTACTCAGATGAATCTTCGCCTTTGGTTACCATCGGTGAGGTTGGGAAGCGAGATATCCACAAGACGAAAGCGTTGTTAGGAAGCGTTATGGGCACTTTGAGTTTACGGTGATGCCCTTTGGATTGACGAATGCGCCACGGCATTCATGGACCTCATGCATAGAGTGTTCAACCCTATTTGGATCAGTTTTTCGTAGTCTTCGTGGATGACATTTTGATACTCGGTCGAGTGGGAGCATGGTATCGCAGGGATTGTATTACGGGTTGTTGAGAGACCATTGGCTGTACCTTGAGTTAGGTAAGTGCGGGTTCACGGCTTCTTGAGGTGAGATTTTGGGACACGTGGGTGTCGGCATCGGCGTGGACCCCGAGAGAAGGTCGAGTAGTGATGGGTTGGGAGGAGCCAAAGTCGAGTCTTCGAGATCACGTGGTTTCTTGGGATTGGTAGGTACTCTGGGAGATTCGTTGAGGATTTATCCGTTAGCGGCACTATGGCGAGATTGACCGGAAGGTCAGTTTGATTGGGATGACCGATGTGAGAGACATTCAGGAGTTGAAGGAGACCTTGACTCCTATCTTGATAGTCAGACGGGGACGAGGTACCTGATGTATTGTGATGCCTCGAGTCTTTGGGCTGGGATGTGTTTTGATCTTGATCAGAGGTAGTAACATGGTTCCGTCGATTGAAGAATCATGAGCAAAATTACCACACATGACTTGGGTTAGTGGTCGTGGTCTTCGCCTTGAAGATTTGGCGCACTGCATATGGCGAGGAGTTCGAGGTGTGCTCAGGACCGTAAAGTCTGGAAGTATATTTTCACGCAGCGGGATCTCAATATGAGGCAACGCAGATGGATGGAGCTCCTAGAGGATTATGACTTCACTTTGCATTACCACCTTGATAAGGAAAATGTGGTGGCTGATGCACTAAGTCGGAAGTCACGAGAAGCGTTGGCTAGTATAGCTTCTCGGGAGTGGCGGATGCTCGAGACTATGGGACGGTTGGGATTTACGATCTGTGGCGAGGTGCGGGATGCGTTAGGGAGTTTAGTAGCTACATAGTCTATGTTGGCTTGAGTGATTGAGTTCGAGGGGCGAGGGAAGCGAGATAGTGTCCATCGGGGGCCAGGGTGCGGTCAGTGCAGTGTGGCTTGGACCATCCACACGGATGGTAGTCTTCGGTATAGAGGGACGGAGTAGTGTTGCTAGTTGACCGATTTGAGAGGAGATTCTCGGTTTCAACGCTCACGTTGCGTGCATCGGGTGGCGCGAAGATGTACGGGATCTTAGTCGTCGGTGTCTTGGAGGCGGAATGAAAGAGAGACCGTGGGGACTTTGTGCGTGATGTCTCACGTGTCATCGAGTTAGGCTGAGCACCGAAGCCCCGGTAGGGCTCGCCGGTAGTTGGAGGTGGCTGAGTGGAAGTGGGAGCACATCACGATGGATTTTGTGATCCACTTGCCACGGACACCGCAGAGACATGATGCGGTATGGGTGATAGTGGACCGGCTCACGAAGTCGACACATTTTCTAGCCTTGTAGATGACCTTCACATTGGAGAGATTCTGCCGGTTGTATATTCGAGAGATAGTTCGGCTACATGGAGTACCGGTATCCATAGTGTCGGATAGGGACCCGAGGTTTACGGCGCACTTTTGGAAGAGTTTCCAAAAGGCTATGGGCACGGTTGACCATGAGTACAGCTTTCATCCACGGACGGATGAATTGGAGATGCAGGAGGACTATACAAGTGTTAGAGGACATGTTGCCGGCTATCGTCTAGATCGCAAGAATTGGCATTTGGGAGAGCACTTGCCCTTAGTGGAATTCGCCTCTGACAGTTCTCGAGCGAGTATACAGATGGCACCATGAGGCATTGTATGGGAGGCCATGCTAGTCCTGTTATGTTGGACAGAGGGGTGGGAGGCTCCATCAACGGTCACGATTTGATTAGAACACCTCAGAAGATGAGCGCGATACGACAGCGTCTTCTCCGACTCAGGCAATGAAGGATTATCTGGATGTATGGCGTCGACCCTTAGAGTTCGGGTGGGGATCCGTCTTCTTGAAGGTGATGCCTAAAGAGTGGTCGGGTTCGACTTAGGCGCGGAGAAGCTATCTAGGGTTTATTGGGCCTTTCGGGATACTTTCGAGAGGTAAGCCTTTGTTGTGTCTGGGTTAGTTTGCGCCGACATGTGTCGGTGTCACGAGGTATTTCATGTCTCCATGCTCAGGAAGTATACTCGGATCCGACTCATGTGGTGGATTGGAGACATATTGAGTTGACGGTGGACCTTTCTAGGAGGTCGGTGTGCATTACGGATAGCCCAGTGATAAAGTTTTGCGACCTTGAGACCGTGAGGCTAGTGAGGGTCTTTATGGCGACATGGGTGGAGGAGTCAACGTGGGAGCGCGAGGACACGATGCGGGCCACTTATCCCTTCTTGTTTAGGGATGAAGGCATGTGGTTTAGTCGTTTAATATTTAAGTGACGAGTTTACATGCATAGTATAGTGCACATTTCATATGCATGTGAGTAATTGTGAATGTCCAGAATTTCGGGACGAAATTCCTTTTAAGGAGGGGAGAATGTAAGACCCGAGAAAATTCCAATTTTTGGAAAAAATGGCAAAATCGTAATTTCGGTCAAAACCCGAAAATTTTATAGATCTCGGATGATGAAGCAGTTTCATGGTTGAATCGTCTAAGTGAAATCTAGCTAACATCGAATTTCATCGAATTAGAGACCGGCGGAATTTTACTTTTGAGCATGTCGAGTATGTCGGGTCTTGAAGTAAAATGAAATGTGATGTGATAAAAGTCACCCATAACATGTAATCTTGTGACACATGTTACAAGATTAGAGAGATGATGGAAACGGACGACCGAGATAGTGCCAAATGTCGAAAATCCAAGTTTAGGGACATGATTGGTATTATTTAAATTTTAAATGATAATAGGACAAAATTTTCAAATAGTGTCATCCTCTACCTTTAATTGAGAGCCAAAAACGTGAAGGAAGAAATGGAAGTACGGTGGTGAAGGTTTGATTTATAGTAGGAAGAGTGAGTACCTTCTCTACAAGATCTGAAGCTAATCAAATGAGTCCAGTTCCTTTGGAGACGAAGGAAGTCGTTCTATGTGGCAAAGGAACGCGCTTGTGTAGGTACCAGTTTCTTGGAGTTTTGACAAACTCCGTGAGGTAGGGGTTTTATCCTACTTTAAGTTACACTTTGTTTAAGTGTTTTGTAGATGATTGAGTTGGTTTATGGCCTTGAACGGCCGTTTGATCGGTTCCAAAACTTGGAACCAAAATGTGAAAAATCTTTAGGGCCGTTGTGGACAGTCCGTGATGGGTGTGGACTGTTTGGGCACCTTGAGTCATAATTTACATAATAAATTATGTTGTGATGTGCATGAGGCCGGAAATGACCATGGATTTCGAGTTCTCAAAGTGGAACCGATGTTGAAGTGTCGGAAGTGAGCAGTGGCAGGGTTTCTTGTTCACGTGAATATGTTCATGAAATATTTTTGTGGAAATAATGTGTTTGGTTGAAGTAATTACAAATTGAATTGCTCGTATTTGATGAATGTTCCATGAGCTAATTTTTGGTGTAATGGATGGTGAATGTGCATAACATGTTTTATGTGCTAATTATGTTAATATATATACATGTTTTATGTATTGTAAGTATTATAAAGTGTATTGAAATGACACTGTGCATTTCATATGCAGAGTAACTCTAATTGTGTGTGTGCATGACATGAATTTTCTGAAAGCGAAATGGATTTTGCGAAAGGAATTTCACATAATGATTTCTAGAATGGTGGGAGATGGTCTTACGATTACACATCGGAGGGAGCCCGTGTATTGTTTTGGAGGGTTCTCGAGCACATTCGCCTCGGAGGGTAGTCCCATATTTTACCGAAATAACCGGTGTATATTTTGAGAACAACAAATTTTGTTTTGAAAGTGATGTTTATCATGTGTTAGGCAAGTGTGAGGGAGTCGGTGAGGACTTGGGACATGGGTTGGTCATGTAGACATTCGGTAGGATCACACGACATTTACTTGAGTGTGTGTTTACATTGGATCATTGCATATGCACACTTAGGTGAAAATGCCCATTTAGGGTGATTCCTCTTGGGCATTAGCTCACCTGTCGAGAATATTATTCAGTCGGGGGAGCATACGGAGGCTTGGCTCATCTTAGAGGCAGTTTTGAAGAAAGTCGGGTTGTGGCTTTGATGGTTTATGATGTATGACATGTATTAGAATTCGTTACAATATATGTTTGAAGTAAGTGGTGTGCTTTCCTTAGCTATAGTATATAATTGATGTATATTGATGAGTATTGTTATATGAGCCTAAGTGGTCGTTTTACTCATGTATATGTCTTATGATGTTGTTTAGGACATAGTATGCTTGCTTTGGGTAGAGCTCCAGTCTGAAGGAGACTACGCCGATTTTTGTGAATAGTGTCGGATTGCAGGCATTCACAGTGTCTGGCTGGTGTGAGGTTGTCGATGGGCCAGGGTTTTGAGTTGTCCATGCCCTCTAGCTGAGGCCTGCTGGGCTCTTGGTGTGACCTCTGAGCTGTTAGCTCGTGGTGAGCCTCTTGGACTCTGGGGCGCTAAGACCCTCCTGGCGGAGCTCTTGGGCTCATGGGTGCTTCTAAGACCCTCTAAGTTGAAGCTGCCCGGGGGCGAGCCCTGCGGGCTCTTGGCGTTAAGACCATGTGGCGAGCTCTTGGGCTCTGGCGGCCCAAGACTCTCTGCGAGGCTGAAATTATTGGGCTCTGGTGGCCCCAGACCATCCTCCGTGGATTGAGCTAATCGGCTCCTGGGCACTAAGACCCTCCTGAACTGTTAAGCTCTATAGGCTGAGCTATTGAGCTCCTGGGCGCTAAGACCCTCTGGTACATTAAGCTCTCTGCGGTATTTCTTGGCTCTTGAGCATTAAGACCCTCCTGCCTTGAGGCGAGCTCTTGGGCTCACGGGGCGTGTAGCTGTCTTCCTTTCGCCCGGAAAGCGGCGGCGTGGCTTTAATACGGATCTATGGAGAATTGGGCCCGATTGTGCGACTTCCCAGTGCCACGGCTTTCATGCCAATGATCTAGTGGTGAGTGCTATCATTTCGATATACGTCCTTTCTTTGGCAGAGTCGGAGTTCGCGCATGATGAAGCGTCAGGGTTTGGTCATCACTGCATGGGGTTTATCTAGTGATCGTGAGCTGACGTTTGGTGTCACTGGTCTACCACTTGTAGGAGTTGTGTTTTTCCCTAGTTCCTCCCTTGTGAGAGTTGTGTTGTTCCCTAGCTATGTCCAATGATGGAATTAATGTAGGGAGCAGCATCGGCTTTGAGGCGGTGTGCTTGAAAAACTTTTAAGTACCGCTTTCTCCGTTTTTTTTTCTTTCTTCTTTCTTCTCTTTTTTTTTTCTCCTTTTCCTTCTCTTCCTCTCTCTCCCTCTCCCCTTCTCTTTCTCACTCTCTCTTCCTCTCTTTCTTTTTCCCTTTCCTGTAGTTTTCCTTGACGGGGTGTGGCGGAGTGTGAAGAGCAATTTAGCTTAGCGTAAATTTTGAGATGCAAGAGGAGATTTTGTAATTCTCTGAGGTGGCTGTAACCTCCATGTAATGAAATTTTGTATTCAATTGTAATTCCTTTGACATAAAGAACAAATTTTAATGAAACATGCGCTGCTGGTCGAGCTATTATTATAATCTTACTTTTCTACCCATCACAATTTCAAGCAGCCTAAAAATAAACACAGAGACTGGCAATTAAAATCATAACGCTGAATACTTTAGTAAGGACTACATTCCAAGATCTTATTGGTAGAACCGTTTGAGGTGTTCAGCGTTCCATGAGTGGGGTAGGGCCTTTCCTTCTTATGTTTGGAGTTTGTAGTTACCAGGTCGGACTATACGAGATACGATGTAGGGTCCTTCCCAATATGGTCCCAGTTTCCCATGCATGGGGTCTCTTCTTTGGAAAAGCTTTTTTGAGCAAGTCGCCAAGCATGCCGCTCTGAATTACGACCCTTTGGTGTAATATCTTCTTTGTTTTTACGTAGTAGTCATGTCGGCTCTAGGACCTGCTCGCGCTTCTCTTCTAAGAGATCCAGGTTTAGGCGAAGAGCCTCATCATTTATCTTTCGATCTTGCAAATTCAATCCTTGGTGACTTTAACTTGGAGCCTCGGCAGAGACTCTGCGCGGTGCAGGCCGGGGCTAATTGGGTTTTCTGAGTTACCGTTTTGCGTAGTTCTGTATGCACACCAACTTGCCTGCAGTACTCTACCCCACATTTCCTTTGAGATCTTAATTTAGTCTTGAAATTTGGCCCGAGGATTAAATGGTGACCTCAAACCTACCTATTGGATTGGCTATTAAGGTGGTGGGGACTAGTAGTAGTTCACCCCAGTTAGAGCTTAGGCGCAAAATCCTTGAACTTAGGATTGTCATTGTTCCCATTATCTATCTGAGGGACCTCGGATCGAAAATTGTATGGAGCAGGGACGAAGTTAGATAACTATTTTGTGATTGTTGTTAAAGTTCGGCCTCGTATTTGGTGTTGAAATAAGTCCGCATTGTGACGATAAATTTACATTGGCCTCTTAGGTGGGCAGGGCTGATATGTCTAGTCCCCATTGCTGAAAAGGCCAAGGGCTTGTGACTGAAGTCAGCGGCTCGAATGGGAGGTGAGAGATCTGGGCATGCTCTTGGCAGGTTTTACACTTTCTAACCAGTTCGGTCGTGTCTTTGAGCATTGTGGGCCAGTAGTACCCCTGCCTCAAGGTTTTTCCTGCTAGGGTCCGAGCTTCGATGTGGTTGCCACAGACGCCTTCATGTACCTCCCTGAGTATGTAGTTGGCGTCTTCCTTCCCTACGTACTTAAAATGGGTGCAAGAAGCCCGCAAACATAAAGGGTTCCCTGATGAATGGTGAACCTTGCCAGGCCTTACGGTTTGGATGCCTCCTTTGGGTCGCTGTGATGTTCCTTCCGCAGTAATCCCATGGGGCCATCGACAGTTTGAACATCACGGGGGAGACTTATCGGGTTGTTGATGCTCAGCGAGGGAGTTCTGTGAATATTCAACAGTATCAGTCACTTTGGGTCTTCTTGTGAGGCGGTGGCCAGCTTGGCCAAGGCGTTAGCTCGAGAATTCTCGGTTCTTGGCACATGCTTAACCTGAACTCGTATGAATTTTTTAGCAGCTCGCACCTTGCGAGATATAGGATCATCTTCTAAGCCTCTCGGGCTTCATAGAGTCTTATCTGTTTTGCAATTGAAGTCACGCACTTCAGTGATCTGCCTTCCATGGAGTAGGCGGGGTCAGCCAGCTATGACCGCCTCATGCTGAGCTAGTTATTAAGGCTGGAAGCCAAATGGGCGTATTCACGTCTGTCCGTCAGGAGGTCGGAGGGATCGGGCACACCAGCTTCTTGGGCGTGCTTGGCCCCGAGATCCACGGACAACTTCCGGATGGGAGGAATTCGAGGCGCCCAGGTTAACCGGAAGCTTTGTTGGGATTGAATTCCATGAAGTGAAATGTCGCGAAGATGCGCCCCTTTCTGGTTGTCCTTGGTTTATACCTGATGTCGAACTCACTCAGTTCTATAGCCCACTTCATCAGCCTTCCAAAGGTTTCTGGTTTGTGCAGTACTTGCTTCATTGGATACTCAGTTGGGACTTCGATGGTATGAGCTTGGAAGTAAGGTCGGAGTTTTCTAGAGGTAGTTACCAATGCTAGGATCAGCTTCTCCATCTTTGGATATCTCTCCTCAACCCCTCTTAGAGCTCGGCTGCAGTAGTAGACGGGCTGTTGTATCCTGTCTCGTTCTCTGACCAGGGCGGCACTAGTTGAGAAATCTTAAACGGCCAAGTAGAGGGTGAGGAGTTCTCCCTTGGAAGGGCTTACTAGGACGGGTGGAGAACTCAGATAGGTTTTGAGTGCCACGAAGGCCTCCTCACAATAAGCGTCACATTGGAAGGCTCTTTTCAAGACACGAAGAAAGTATTGTCGCTAGCCTTGAATCTGAAAGCGACTCGGTCGCGGCTGCACTCGCTGGTTGAAGCCTTGAACTTCCTTGATGTTTGAAGGAGGTAGCATGTCGAGTACAACTTTGATCTTGTCTGGGTTTGCTTATATTCCTCGGCTGTTGACTATAAAACCCAGGAACTTCCCGACGGAGACTCTAAAGGCTCATTTGGTTGGGTTCAACTTCATATTGTAGTTCTTTAGGACCTGGAATGCCTCGGCTAAGTGAATGATGTGGAGCTCGGCCTTTACCGATTTCACCAGCATGTCGTCTATATATACCTCCATAAATGCTCAAATTTGCTTTTGGAACATTTTGTTCACCAATCTTTGGTAGGTGGCTCCTGCGTTTTTCAGCCCGAAGGGCATCACTCGATAGTAGTAGGTTCCTTGCCCTATGACGAACGAGGTCTTCTCTTGGTCATTTGAATCCATCACGTCACGGTTGTAGCAGAAGGCATCCGTAAGCGAGGAGTTTGTGGCCAGGTATGGCATCTCTTGTAAATTAATCAGAGTAGAGGAAGTTATCCTTTAGGCATGCCACATTGATATCTGTGAAGTGATTGATCGCCACTTGTCGTTTTTCTTTTTTTGGCCCAGAGCAGCGTTGGCCTAATACTCGGGATATTCTACCTCCTGATTGCATTCTTGGGAGGAGCTGCAGGCCTCTTCATTGATCATGCTCTGTCTTTTTAAGAAGCGAAAACTCCTTCTCTTTTGCTTGTGGCTTAAATGATGGATGACGATTGATCTGTGGGTGATAACTATTTGGGTCGATTAAAGCCCATATCTTGCTCGAGTGAATACCTCCGTATTCATTTTAGAAAAGGATGAGAGGGCTTTTGATGTCTTCAGCCAGCTTAAACCCTATGTAGACGAGGTGTTCTAGTTGGTCGTCAAGCTGTACTGGCTTTAGTTCTTCCGAAGGCGCAGGTCAGGTGCTTACCTCGTCTCGCATGCCAAGCTCGTCCATGTAGATGTTGTCGACTGCCTTTTGCTTCATCGGCCAGAGTAACACTCTGGCCTGTATTTGAACCCCTCGAGCCCATGCTACCGTTCTGATTAGGAATTTGGTGACCATGTGATAGAGAAATTTGGAGGGGATGGCCCTTATGGAGTATTGAGAGGGCCTTCCAGTGACATGTTAATGGTGACGGGCATCTACTATGAGAAATCTTATTGTTGTTGTTGCCTGGCATGGGGGAGTCTCTAAAGTGAGCACCGAGTTGTGTCGACCAGGAGGTGGCACCGCTTTCTCCCGGAAGAATCCGCGTGGAGTGCGTGTTGGTGGCTCTGCTTCTCCTTCCAAATACCCATTTTGTGGCGATCACGAAGATGATGTCGTAGAAGCATTGTCGGCAGGATTTTGTGGATTTTTATTTACCACAACATGACCTTTATCACTGGAGTGGTCGAGCATGAGGATGTTGTCGTATGCATCGCTTAAGAGTGCGAAAGGTAATGGTAGTATCGGTAGAGGGAGCTTAGATTATGGCTTGTACCTCCTAAGGTTCCCACGATCACGATCTTTACTTGCGGTGGGCCTTTACGGTGAAATTTTGGATTCCTCCTGCGAATCCTCAGGGTCCATGGATCTTCGGGGCAATTGGTCTTTGAGAAATTTGGAGCGGTTGTGAGGTGGTGGAAGCTGTGCACAGTCACTTACCTTATGAGACAACTGGCCCGAGAGATGCCCACACGACCGGACGGATACTCAATTTCTTTCCTTAGTTGGATCTGATCGTCTAGATTCGGTGCCATGACCTGTGGAACTCCTTGATGTTTGGTGTCGTCTCTTGTTGTTCAGGTCGACTTCCACCTCCCCAAGGTTGCGCCCCTGAAGCTGTTCGTGTTTACATAGTGAACTGTGATCTTGAAGGCAGTCAAGGGGTGGTGCCGGTGCATCTTCTTCGTGCGGCTCAGACTAAGGTGGTCCTAGGCGGTCTTTAACATTCCCTCGCCTCTTTGCAGGACGCTCTGCATTTTCCCTCTCCTCAGCAGGGATCTACCTATCAGTCATCACGGGGCTTGGGCTGCTGTTTCCTTGTCGCCCTGCTCCTTTTCTTTTGAGTAGAAGAGCTCCTTCCTTGGATAAGAGAGACTGGCGCCATTGATATACTTCTCTGTTTTTGTGAACACCACCGGCCATGCTGCTTTGAGGTTTTAGAGATGGAGAACATCATATCCTTTAGTGCACCACAGCCTACGATGAAGATTTGTGATGGCAAAATTTCGTCGAAATATCTACCTTCGAGACTCGCGTTGAACCTCCCGAGACATATGACCTCGGGCTTTCCTCATGGCTCTGCTTTATGGTTAGGAGGTGATAACTTGCTTCTTATGCGTCCTTGCTCCACGATAAAGAGTGGAAGCGAATACAATGGAAAGTTACGCCCAGACAGTGAGGATGGAAGATAATGAAGTCGATGAACGAGCAAATCTTGGCCTTTAAGCTGATGCTTGAAGGCTCTTGCATCGTATAGGGTCACGATACGTGCAGTTAGTTTGATTCTTGTATGTATTGAGGTGGTCATGGGGTCTTTTCGTTCCGTGAACATGATGCGCCAACGTCCCCGAACTTTAGGAAGAGGGAAGTCGACACCCACATTTGTGAATGGGGTTGGTTTGTTGCACGGGCGTCACGCAGAGAATGGAGCTGCGCCCTTTCTTGCTTCCTTCATATGGCTAAGCTCTGGCTGGATGTCCCTGAACCTTTGCTCCTAAGACCGCTCCTGTCTCCTGCTGATAAAGGATGGGTCCGTCGCCCTTGTTATTCCTGTCGTGCCTCTCCTCTTTGTGATCCTCTCCAGGGGGTTTGTAGGGGTCGTGCTCCCTGGCGTGGCTAGTTTCTCCTTCTCCATCTGTTTCTTGAGGAGGGTTGAGGTGTTGCTGTACCTCTGGTGTAATGGGGTTTTGGCCTCCTTGGGTCTGTCACGCCTCCTGGGGGCGTTGCACTTGTCTGGTGAGTTGCTCCAACTCTCTTAGCAAAAGTTGGTTGGAGAGACGGAGCGCCTCCATCTCGTCAGTATTGGCATGTAGAGCTTCTAGAGTGCCTCCGGGAGGTCAGCTGTCTACGCCGCGTTGCTAATCTTGCATCCTTGGAGGATTGGCATGGCTCCTGCTTGTGTTCCGAGTCAATACCGCCAGGTCTTCAGAGATCGGCTTTATTTATAACAAAGGGCGTGGTTCCAGACCGGTGCCCAGTGTGCTTTTTCAGCCTGGAGCTGGGTTGGAGCGTGCTTAGGTGCGTAGCCGATCAGTATTTCTGGATGCTTGGCTCCTCTGCAAAAATAAGAAGCAAAAAGGATCAGCGGGGTTCGCTCGTTGCCTCTCTGATGCCTAAGTCAGTTCTTTCCGGTGGAAGAGAAAATCAACTACTTAGGGAATGAGTTTTTTGTGCGTGTGTCTGCGTACCTTTCATCGATGAGGTGGCCTGGTATTTATAATGGATGATCATGATAATTTTCCTAGTTGGATGATGTACTTGAGAATAGTATCTTTCATGTTGGAGGGATGATACGATATTTCTCCATTGGATGAGAGATTTTCTTTCCTTATAAATGGCCAAGCAATAAAAGGATGATTGATAGGCAATAATTAGGAAATATCCTACTTTGCGATTAGTGTGGAATTGGGTGTTTTCTCGCACTATCTGATTCCTTGGGCTGCAGTCTTATAAAGGCGAGTTGGGCCCTCGTTTGAACTGCATTTGGGGATATCATTGAGGCCTATTGCTAATCTTGACCGCTTTTAATCGACGTTTGGGCTTCGCGTCTTGAACTGCTATTATTTCGACCCCATCAATTATTACAATACATTTAATAAAAGTGGAAGAGCCTTAGCATGCCTCACGGGTTACGTTTGATAAAGGTAGAAGGGCCTCACAGGAATGTAAGTCCCACATCGGAAGACTACGACCATGAAGTTTCGTTTAAAAATGTCATGCGATGTTATTTTGATTAGGGAAGGTGAGCGCTTTGACTGCTGGTTTAATTAGATTAGTATCGATTCGGCACAAGAGCGGTTCTACATATCGGATCGGAAAAAGGGTCAATCTTGTTGGGGTTGTGGGACTTTTCATTATGATAGTATATAAAGTTGTTATGGTAATACATGTCATATAATATGGTAGTACATACAGTATGTTATTCTAGTACTAAAGAAACAAACTTATGTACATTAAAGGGGTTCTTGTATGTATTGGTTTATTGTGAACTTTCTCACACCTATACATGATTAGGGGTCACAAATTTACCATTTTTAGGCACAACAAAAGACCATAGCAGCCTAACATGCACTAAAAGCATGTTTGTTTATAGTTTTAAAACTATTTTGTTGTTTGAAAAACAAAAAGAACAATGTCAACACATAGAACAAGTTTGGTTCTCAACTTTTTTTTTTTTTTTGTTCTAAAAAACACAAAGAGCACAGAAAACACTAAATTTAGAGAACAAGAGCAATTTTTAGATAATACCAAAATTGTGTTCTCATAAAATTGTTCTCAAGAATAATATTAAAAAACATGAACCAAACAGACCCTTAGGATCTCCAAACTTTCTTGTGTGTACTTTATATGGTTCACTCATGAGGGATGTACTAAACTTTATTCATTTACCACCTAATAATGGAATAATAAATACTTAGTGGACATGTTTGTTGGGATTTTGAGACTTTTCATTATGGTGGTACATAGACTTGTTACCATAGTACATGTAGTACATTACAAAAATACAACAGTCTATTACGGTAGTACCTACAAATTAGGGTAAATTCTTATTTTCAACACTAACATGCATAGAATTATAAGTAACATTATTTTGTAACTGAATATGGAAGCGACCATCGGACATTGTATCATAACCAATAACTTTAGATTTATTGGATAAACGGAAACCAAAATCTGAAAAGTTGAAGGAAAATCCTAAAGTGAGTCTTGAGGTGAAATTAAATTCCTAGAAAACTTGGAACACAAATGTCTTTTCCAATTCTAAAATGCAAATTCTTTGCTTAAAGCAATGAGAACAAATTACTTAGTAATAATTTCCACATGTGAACTCATCTTACTGCATGATAGATGTATTGTTCACTTCCCATTGGCTTCCTTAGGTTTTGCATACCCCGTAAGGTAGGGGAAACATGGATTATAGAACCATAATCAATCCACCATGTGTTATGATTAACATTAACCATATCAGATTCATAACAAACAAAAGAAAATTGAGTATGTAAACACCCCAAATTATACTCTAGTAGTTATTACAGTTTAGAGGTATAATAAAAGTAAAATTTGTATTTTTTGAAAAATTTAAATACTAAATGTGAAAAATGACATAACCGGGATTTTTAAAGAAGTAAAGGTGATAATGGTAAAATGTCAAATTAGGGACTTAAGAGTCATTAAGCTAAAAGATTATGTGTTATTATAGAATTTGAATAAGTTAGACTTGCAAATTAATGAGAATTGGAGGACTAAAATGCAAGGGCCAAAATATGAGTTAAAAGAGGTAAAGTCAAACATGACCTTATAACAAACGAGATAAGACCAAAACTTGTCTTTAAATGAGGGAGGATTTCATTTTGGGCAAAGTGAGAGCTAGGGCATCCGTTGGAGGAGAAGAAGGCCCTTTTTGTTTTTGTTACTCCCACCATTTCAAGGTTCCTCTTGTTCAAGTAAAGTGAAGAAGAAAGGAAAAGGAGTGAAGAGAAGAAGAATCAAGGTTAGGAAAAACCTAACTCTCTCCACATCTTTGATTTAGTTGATTTATGGGTTGTTTGGGTGCTTTGATGAGTTTAGGGCCATAAGTGTTTAAGAGATTTGCTGTCAAAAGTTTTCCTAAAACCCATGTTTTTGTTTTGGCCATAATTTGGCCTATAGATCTTTAAATTAGATGATTCCAATTGGAGATGGTGCGTAAGACTCATGGCTAAAAATGTCTAGAAGAAAAAGAGAGACCTAATTAGTCTGCAGAAGTAGTAATTTTTGGTGTTTGGAGATGGACCAAAGCGAGTCAAGGCACGGAAATTTGGGTTGTGTCGTGTTTTGTTTTGGCCTAACTTGGTGCATTATGCCTCCAAATTGAGTAATTCCAATTTTTATGTATCTTTCATACTTCTTGTAGAATATCTCCCAAGAGAGTATAAACAAATTCAGCCCCTATTATTGCCTAGAAAATTCTGGAACCCGAATCTAGCTTAAGGTAAGTGTACGCAGGTTTTACCTGCGATTTTGAGTACGATCTTGGTGTTTGGATCATAAGTTGAGTTTTACTCATTCAAATTGAGTGTTTCAAATTTCTGTGTAATCTAGACTTCTGGAAGAACAGATTTCATGAAGAAATTATTTCAAAATTGTGTTGGGAGTGTCCTTTGCTAAGGACCATTTTGTGTAAAATGGATATGATAGAATTATAGGGGAAGTGCTGTCAAAATTTCCCCAGAACTCGTTTTCTTGTAATGGCCATAACTTGGCCTCCTGACCTCCAAATTGGATGATTCTAGTTGGAAAAAAACCCTAAGAGGTAGACCTACAAAAACTAGGTGAACTGAGAACTAGGTTCTGTATTTTGGCCATAAGTTTAGTTATAAAGATCCAAATGAGATGATTCCAATTTCTACTAAAAAAAAGACTCATAGAATTACAACTTTTATGAAATAAGTTTGAGTAAAATATATCTCGCTTATTCCCAGAAAATTGTGCAAGTGAAGGTGAAAAATCTGTTTCTGAGTGGGAAGAACATTTCCCATAATTGGACCTCTTTGGCAAAAATGCATTGTTAATGCATGATAGTTATGATTTGAACATGTTGATATGTATGAAGAAATTACGATCATAAGAATTGACTTGGAAAATAATATGAATGAGGTTAGACCTCTGTAAAATGTTCTAATATCACATATAATTAATTGTATGCCTGCTTAAGAATGGATAGTGAATAAATAGGGACTAGTGCTACGACATTCCTGTTTAGTTCTTCGGCACTTCTTATCAGTGCTACGACACTCCTGTTTAGTGCTTCGGCACTCTTGATTAGTGTTATGACACCCTTGTTCAATGCTTGGCCTCTGTATTGTATTTGCTGCGAGTGCTACTACTCCTGTGTACCTAATATTCATTCTTAACTGGTCTATGCGACGAAACATTTATATAAAAGTGCATGAATAAGAACCGGTATGTATAATAAAATTTAGATGCATCGACGCCATAAATCAAATGCTTGTAGTGTACCCTCGGTACCTTATGTTCAGATACATATGATATGTACTTCTACTGGAGAGATGAATATGATGATCCGCAAAGGATACATACATGTATATATATATATATATATATATATATATAAACCTGATAAGCTGATAAGCATGAAAATTGTTAAATATAATTACCTGAAATAATATTGCATGCTTGTTACTGTATTTGAGAATAGTTATAAGTGGTTTTATTTTTATGTATTTTCCTCACTAAGCTATAAGCTTAGCATGGGTGTTTAATCCATGTAGGTGTTGAAGAAGTTGTCAGGGACACGTCGTGTTCGTTAAGGTCGACACAGCCTTAAGAGTCCCCCTTCGTAGGACCCTATTCTTTTTGTAATGGAAGTGGTTGTGTAATATTCTTTTTTTTTATATAGTGAAACTTGTATTAATACAAGTAATTTTTTTGAGACTCAAGCATATGTACAAGACTTTTTAAACATCACTATGGTGGTAGTTTTACTTGGTTATATATATATTTTGTAGTCTTGAATTTTTATAATTCAGATTGTTGAAGTATGATTATGTCATTTTTTACTTCTTGCTTGAGTTATTCTCAATTATTTTCCAAAGGCATGTTTACAGGTCTCAGCTCTGTGTGGCGTCGCCTCACTTGCCATAGTTATGGGGTAGGGGCGTTACAAAGTACCTTTCTTGTCAAGCCAGATCTTAAATCTTGAGCAGTCATTCTTCATGTGTCCCTTCTTCTTACAGAAAAAACACGTTGACTCTTTCTTTATGCTTGGATGAACAGGAATCTTTCCCTTTCCTTTGGCTCGATCCTTTCTTTTCTTTCAAAAGGTGGTCAAGTTAACCTTTTCACCCTCTTCCATCATTAACTTTCCCTCCTCTTTCACACACATGGTGAACAATTCATTAATTGACCATTTATCCTTATGTGTGTTGTAAGAGATTTTGAAAAGAGGCTATCTGATTAAGCGAGAATGTTCAATATAAAATGAACAAGGAAAGTTTCCGACATGGTATGTAAAACCCAGAAAAAATTTAATTTTCCTGAAAAATAGCAAAAAATAATTATAATAATAAAATTGTCATAATGGTTTAGGGGAGTCTAGAAAATTCTCTAGATCTCGAATGATGAAATGGATTTCACCGTTGGATTCGTCTCGTGAACTCTAGTTACCTAGAAAGATTTCGTTGAATTCCGAGACAGTCGGATTTTTGTGATTTCTTTGGGTGGATGGTTGTCGGTGACAGGAAGCGAGATTTCACAAGTCTGGAGTTAGAAAATAACTCAAGTTAAGTTCATTTAAAATAAATTGAACTTGAACAGAGATGAAAATAAATTGTTTCAAAGGAAAAAAAACGGACCCAGAGCAAGGGGACAAGTAACATGACATTGAGCCACGTATCCAAAGTATAAAAGGGGGAAAAAAAAAAGAGGAAAGAAATAATTTTTCTTTTTGGTTCGAACTAAATAGAGAGGAGGAAAGAAAAAAAAAAATCTAAACTTCTCTCTACGATCTACGGAGTTCAGCTGGTCGGAATTCGTCAAGCCAAGAACTAAAGTTCATTTACTCGACGAAGGGTATCGAAAACACAGGATTTCACTGAGGATTCAAGTGAGGAGTTCGGAAAATCAAAGGTTTCGGGTTTAGAAAGTGTCTGTAGGACTTCTGGGAGTTTCTTCTACAGCTTCAAGAGGTAGGGATTCTTCCTAACTGGTTTATTTTCCATTCTAGGGGCTGTTTGGTGATTTTTAATGACCTGTTGTTTGTCCCTTTTTAAAGAGTTTGTTTGTAAATTAATGGGTTATGGAAATAGTGCCTTGTTTTGACCCATATGATGTCAGTTTTGGGGCTGATTTTTGGTTGAAAAGGAGAATTTGGACTAGTGTCCTTAATGAAGCTATATCCCCTATCCGAGAACTTGATGTTAGACTTGAATCACCCAGTCGGACCTTTATAACTCAATTTATGGTCAGTTTCTGGAACTACCCATTTCCTTACTGTTTAGCATTTGAATCTAATCCGAGTTTTTGGGACGATTTTCGGCTGGAAAAAAGTAGAATTGGGCTATAATCCTTCAAAAGACTTGTATCTCTGTCGAGAACTTGATGTTAGGCTTTGAATCACCAAAGTGGACCTCTATGCTTCCAGTTATGATCAGTTTCTAGGGTACTCTGACTTAGGCTGTTTAATGATTGTGTTTAGATTTTTGTCACAATTGGTATATGATTGTAGTATATCATTGCTTGAATTGAGTGATATACTTGGTTTAAATTATGTGTTCTAATGGTTTGACTTGTGATGTGTTTGTATGAATAAGGCCATTACATGGCTTATTGTAGGCTAGTTGTGGACATGTCTTGTCGTAGATTGACTAGAGGTTGATGAATAATAAACTCTTCGAGTAGTAGTGACTTGTGTGATCAATGTATGCGTATATTGATATGATGGCATGATTGTATGATATATTTGGAAGTTGTATGCTTTTTGATATAAATGTCCAAATGATGCGTAGACATTAATTATGCATGAGTAGGCATGCACATATAGGATTCATCATATATGTAGCAATGGCATGATTGTTGTAACACCCCTTTCTTTTTTTCTAACAATTTAAATATAGCTCTGGTATCACTATAAATGTGACGCACCCACGCCCTTTTATAACAATTTAATTGTAGCTTTGATAAAACAAAATATACATTCCTTAATTTAAAGAGGGTCCATAACTGTTTCTGAATAACGCATTTATACAAATTGGCATTCCATGCCTTTTCAAATACAATTACAATTTTTTTTATGGAGTTCACCCTGGTTGTCCACAATAATATGTAAATACGAGTTCCACCTTTCAAAGATACATAAAAGTATGATCCTTCTTATGAAAACTTTTACTTCTTTGAGTTGATACAAAATAATTACAAAATATCATGAATGAAATGATATGCATAGAGGCAGACATTTATATCACTCACTTTCTGTTTGACGGTGACTCTGCTCCCGACGATCTTTAGCCACTTTCTACTTGACACCTGCGTGAAGATAAAAACAACGCACTAAGCATTTTTATGCTTAATGGTTCTATACAATTTTCTCTTCATTTCAGTTTAAATAAATTCATACAATGTTTATAAACTAGTAGCACTGTACATTTTTCCAATGACCAATGCGTTCAATATATATATATATATATATTACATTGATTACAATTCATTGGTCATTTGAGTTATCTGTTTCGTATGCCTTAAATCGTTGAATCATGAAATCATTGCACTTTTCAATCTCATTATCATTTTGCCCTTATCGAATTTAACCTATGCTTTCGGTGCATAGGATAACGAATCATCGGCACGATCCCGTTGGGTTGCAGGCCGGTATAAAAACGGTTTTATAACACAGTACAATCCCGTTAGGTTTTTTTTTTTTTTTTTTTATGACTGGTTATTAAAAATCAATTTGCGTGAACACTAAAATCTTGTTGTAGAACTGAAAAATTTAAATTTATAATGTAAAATTAAATAATAAATTGTTGAAATGGCTTAGGAAGCCTAAAATTCTTTAAGCTGGATGACTAAACAGACTACGTTGTTGAGTCAAAGTCTCACGAAGTAACTCATAAAGTTTCTTATGGTCCTGGTGGTGGAATTATCATGCAGATTACGAAGTTAGGTAACCTAATAACCCAGGAGCAGAGATTTTCTTAAAAATCTAAAAGTTAGGAAATGACAGTTAAATTGTTTAAAATAAATTAGTAGAATAAATCATTGTTGAACAAATGAACCGGACGGATGAAGTGGGTGTCAAATGTGAAGTGAGCTGATCAACTTATGCTTAAAAATGAAAAAAAGGAAGAAACTCCTTTTTTGAGGAAAAAACGTGGTAGGTAGAGATAGAGGAAAATTTCACCTTCTCTTTATGATCTCAGATCAGATTGGTGAATCCGTCGAGCTAAGTTTTGGGATTCATCTACTTGATGAAATTTCACAGTGAGTCACAATATGTGGATTAAAATTTGAGTTTGAAAATAAATGAAGCTCTATATCTCTCTCTCTGAATTTCAGACGATCTGACAACTAAGTTTGTGACCAAGACTTAAAAGTGAGTACTGTGGAAAATAAGAACCTCAGAATCAAGAATTTTTGTTGAAGATTAGCGAAGGAGGTTGGGAAGAGTAGTGGAGTCTCAGGATCTGGGACTCAAAAGTTTTGTCTTAAAACAAAGGTGAGACATTCCTCTTTCAGTTCTATTCATCAAATGTATTGATGTAGTTTGAACACTGCAGGCTGTTTGTTCATATTCTGGTTCCTAAAGGCGATTTTTCGTTTTGGGCTGTGAAGTAGTTTTGGTGGCTTTGAAGTGTTTTTTGACTATGAGTTAGGATGAGTTTGTCTTCTGTTTGTGTTGAATTATTGGACTCAATTAGGGATGGGTTTGTTTTTACCCCAGGTGTAGGGTTGTTTCAGGGATGAGTTTAGGTGGAAAAATGCATGTAAGGGTCTTATAAGACCGGGAAAGCCAATTTAGTGGGTTTTTCACCAGCTGTTACCTATTTCTTTGTTGTGCCGGGCCTCAACTTGGACGGCCAGTAACTCTGCGTCAGGAGCTCTTTGGGTGTTCTTGACTCTATGGAATCATAGTCTGATCATCCTCTATAAGTTGATAAAATTTGAGCTCATATTTGGTCCTAAAATGATGAAAAATAGTAGGCTCCTACTTGGTTCCTTGCGTGATCTGCTTTGTTAGCTAAGGCCTCCAACCGGATGGCCGCCAGCTACGTCCGAGGAGCTCCGTTTGGGGTGTTCTTGGACTCTATGGAAATCTCTTGTAGTCTAGAATCTGACCATATTCTTTTCAATGGAAATTGGTGATCACATCCCTATTTAAAAATTGATTGTTACAACAAGTGTGCTAATTGTTGGTTGTGTGGATGTAGAGTTCAACCATGCATTAGCCATTACGGTTATTGTTAAATATCTTGGTGCGTGTACCCCATGAATTAGCTAGGAAATGAAGTGCAATATTGCCATACAGTATTGACTTGATGAATGTTAACATGTGTTTGTGTGGATTGATTGAAATAGAATTTCTTTGTTAAGAGATTGTCTTGGATGTCAATATGTGTGCTCTAACATTGGGTTTGTGATGTGTTTTTCGATGTGGACGCAAGCTGTGCATGGCATGTTGTAGAGAGCTATTTTATTGGGCATTATGTGCCCACGATGTAGCCTAAGGATTTGAGTATGACATTACTTGTCTGAGTAGTAATCGGAATGATGTTGATGCATGCTTGTTTGATGTGTTGACATGAATGTGATAAATGTTAGTATGATTGCATGTATATTAATGTTTAATGAATGTATGGACTTTGTGTGCAGTAGACTTGAGTGTCCATGGTACCACGGTGGGTCTCAGGTATAAAGGTGTCCATGTAAGTCTTTATACATTGGGCATGACTTAGAGTGCAATGGCCTGATTGCATTGCTGTGGTGCCGAGTTATGTAGTGTGGGTGTGAGTGCATGAGTCGTGTCATCCATCATCTATGGTAAATGGGTTGTGGAATCGTGCTGGACGAAGTCAGTGAGATCCGGTTTTGCATGGTGTTGCATGGAGTTAAGGAAATGGAAATGGCTCGTGCATTTATGCATTGGGCACCTAGAATAGTAAGTGAGTGCATGAGGTGGACCTTGAGAGAATTGTTTCGGAGGGTTGGCGACAATATTGTTGCTCCAGATATGTCCACTATAATATCGGAGGGTTGTCCACACGATATCAATCGTGTCGGATATGCTGATTGATACATCGGAGGTTGTCCATAAATGTCGATCGTGGTGTACCCAGTGATATACATCGGATGGTTTGTCCACATAATGTCAATAATCGGTGTAGGCCCAATTGTTATACATTAGGAGTTGTCCACAATGAGTGTCAAGGAGTGTGTCCATAACATATAGAAGGGTTGTCACGAGGTGGCTCTGAAATACCTTTGTTTGAAAATGGTTTTCATTCATGGCAAAATACATGTTTGAGGGAGTCGGTGAGGACTTGATATATGGGGCATGATGAGTCGCGTCTCATTCATGGCAAGTAGGATTCTATGCTAGGATTGCATGTCCTAGGTTGGTGTGTGCTTGGTTGTTGACCATTCATGTGCATTTAGGTGGGGAATAGCCGCGTGGACTTATCTCTGCAGGAGGTTACTCAGCCCATCGTGGGACCCCCTTTTGAGTCTGAGGACATGTCGCGACGACGACGCTCCTTAGAGGCCAACTCCTGTATGTTTGGTGGATTGTGGCCTTGATCCATGTTTCTGTATATTATATTGTTAGAACATGTTAGTTTTAATATAATGTTTTTGTATTAAGAGTGATGTAACTAACTCTTGGTGGCTTGATTGATATAGATTGAATTTATATGGATAGGCTAATTTTCTGTGGCCATTTTATTAATAATATGGACCAGTGTGGTGAATTGTATAATATTGGGACAGATTGTCATGTAATTGCACAGGTTGTATTTTGGGTAGAGCTTTCCGTACAAAGGAGACTCTGCCCGATTTTCGTTAAATCCTAGGTCCTGGGAAAAGGGGACTCAATGGTTTGTGTGGATTTGACATCCGCAATCTTCGCGGGTTGACGGATTATCGCGGTTTCTGGGATTTGGGGCGTCATAGCTTGGTATCAGAGCTTAGGTATATGAATACCTAGGGCTTGTTGAGCATGGGTCTAGGACATCTTTGTTAAGTACATGGAGCTAAGGTATCACGTGCAGCTCGAGTGTTTGGTACAAGTAGCCTGACTTGAGTATAGCTTGGTGTTAGAGCTTGGGGTGTGATTGCTGAGTGCTTGAGTGTCGTGCGGCGTTCTGACTTTAGGATCAGGGTGCAGGTGGCCCTAGGAGTTACAGGTTGAGATTAGACCATAGCATGCATTGTGTGTTTTCATGTATGTGTTTGGTGTGTTACATGATGTGTGTTACATGTTGTGTGGATTATACACATGGTAGGATGTATATAGGAAAATATATGAACACTAGGGTTAGAGAACATAACCTTAGGGGTTCGGAAAATGAATGAGCAAAGTAAGTTCATGATGCTGATGTCTATTAGTGGTTGGATTATACTACTGAGTATTCTAGCAAAAGGAATCTCAATTCGCTATTTGACACATGTGTAGATGCTTGAAGTTTGGAAGCAGTAAAGTGTAAGTTCTCCTAGGAGTGGGCGGGTTAGCAAACGGAGTTGGGATAGTGAGGTAGAGATCTCACGGATTCTCCTCACGTGGACCTAAGGGTCATGGAGATGTCGGGATTAGATGATATCGTCGAGATGGACTGGATAACGGCACACCAGGTCGTCATTGGTCGTGATTGCAGGAGAGTCACCGCCTACGCACAGGAAGGTGTTTATGTGATGTTTTAGGGGGATAAGCATGATGCTTTACCCCAGATCGTGCGTAACTCTAGATGTTACAGAAGATTGATGGGTTGGTTGGCAAGCCTTACCCGGGAGGACGAGGCGAGACCGGGCTTGGGTCTACCTCGGGTAGTTAAGAGTAAGGGGATTATGACTTGACTTTGCAGTACCATCTTAGTAAGGCAAATGTGGTGGCTGATGCATTCAGTTAAAAGTCATCGAGAGCACAGGATAGTGTAGTTTCCTAGAGGTGGCAGATGCTGAGTTAGTAGGAACATGTCAAAATGGACCTCGCGACTCACTTGCCACGGATATCATAAGAACATGAAGCGGTGTGGGTAATAGTAGACCGACTTACTAAGTCGGCACACCCCTCAGTTGAAATAGATCTTGCCACCTTGGAGGGATTCTCTTTGGTTATATATATATATGCGAGGACCAATCCCGGATACATGGAGATATTTCGGTCTGCAATCGTATTGGACCGGGATTCGAGTTCATGGCTGCTATTGAGGAACTTCCAAGAAGAGCCATGGGAGCGGCTAAACGAGGATGAACACACATGCTTCATCTACATCTGATTAACTCCAATCGGAGAGGGCCATACAAGTGTTAGAGGACATACTGCGAGCATTCGTCCTTAATTACAAGGATAGTGGTAAAGGAAATTAGCCTTGGTGGGGTTCGCCTGCAACAACAGTTGTTAGGTGAACATATGGGAGGCACTATATGATGCCTTGTGTAGGAGATCATGTAGATTCCTTGTTTGTCGTACGGAGGTGGGAGAAAGATCCACCACTGGTCCAGAATTGGGTTAGAAACCTGGAATAGTGGACTTGAATGAGGCGTCTTCTCGCGGCTTAAAAATCCGATGAAGAGTTCGGATGGGTGATCCGTCTTCTTGAAGGTGATACCTAAGAGATGAGTGGTCGAGGTTTGGCGAAACAGGAGGAAATTTGTCGTTGAGGTATATCGGGCCTTGAAGATGCACCGAGAAAATTGGAGTGCAGTCAGTACTAGTTGGTTTGCTGCGGGATTATCAAGTGTCGATAAGTATTCCATGTTTCAGTGCTCCCAGAGGTACACCCCACATCAGGCTAGAGGTGTTGGATTGGGGCGGGCACTATCGTTGATGCGAGAAGGGACAGCCAGGGAGGGACACGTGCGTATTTGAGATGTAGTCGGGATCGAGGTTTTCTGACAGCAAAACTATGAGGCTTCAGGAATGTGTTGTAGCAACAGGAGTAGTAGAGTGAGGCTTTAGCAGGGACAGAGGACACGTCGTCTTTGGTTATCCACTTCTTTGTTGCGGGATGGAGAGTGCGGTTCGTAGTCATTCAAGTATTGGATGGCCTCGCATATGCATTGTGATCTAAGGTGGTGTGTGTGAATTTTGGGACGAAGTGCTGGGAGGAAATATAGAACCTGAAAAATATAAAATTTTATAAAAGTATAAAATTAAATAAATTGCTGAAGTAAGCTCGAGAACTAGAAAATTCCCTAAACTCGGATGGCCCAACAGTATATATTAGTCAAGATATCTATAAATGATAACAGAAAAAGTTTGTTGAATTCTGTAAGTAGTGGGAATTCTTTATGAATTTTTGAAGTTAGGTATCTAGTAACCCCAGGAACGAGATTTTCTTAAAAATCTCGAGAGTTAAGAAATGACTTGAGTTAAGTTCATTTAAAATAAATTGAACTAATACGAAAATAAATTGTTTCGGGATAGAAACAAACCTGGACATGTTATTAGGCGTCGTACAAGAAGTGGGCCCCACGTCCGACTTATGTAAGACAAAAAAGAAAAAGGGAAGAAAGCTCCACATTTTTTTTTTTGGGAACAGCGGTGAGGAGAGAAGTGAAATAGAGGAGAAAATCTCCACCTTCTCTCTACGATCTAAGAATCGGGTGGTGGGAATGCGTAGAGCCAAGATTTAAGAGTTCATCTACTACGATGAGACTCTACAGTGAATTACCTACAACATGCAGTTTCATCAGATTTAGGGTTTGGAGAAGAATCTAGTAAGAGAAGCTCTACCTTCTCTCTAGTTTCTGACTGATCAGCAGCTCCGGTTTAGTCGAGGCCCAGGCAAGAGTCGGAATTGCTTGGCAGAGGCAGCAGTGGACAGAATCAAGAGGCCACATTCGAAGGTCGACGGAGTTTGGGAAGCGAGTGGGTCTCAGGTGCAGGACTGGATTTGTCCACATCGAGAGGTAGGGAACCTTCCTATTGGGGTTTATATTTCATCTAAATCTTTGTTTTGGTCTTGGATTAAATAGAGGCTGTTTATTTGTGTTCCCGGACACAAAAACTGATTTTTCTTTTTCTGGTTTTGAAGCTATGATGTCCAGTTTTTTTGGGTAGCTTTGAAGCTGATTTTAGGCTGAGTTCGGGACAAGTTTTGTGTCATGTTTATGGCTGAATTGTGGAATCAATTGGGACGGGTTTGTTACGGGTTGAAAGGGTTGTTTCCGGGATGAGTTTGGGTAGGAAAAGTAGCATGTACGGGTGCTGTAAAGGAGCCCCGGGAAAGCAATTTCGTGGGTTTCAGCTGGCGCCTGGCTTGCCTTGTTTGTGCCCGGGCCTCGACTTGAGAGCATTGTGGCTTTCGTCAGGAGCTCTATTTTGGTGTTCTTAGACTCTATGGAAAGCCCCGCGGTCAGAATCCATCCTTATATGGTTGATAAAATATGAGCTCATATTTGGTCTAAATGATGAAAAACAGTGACACAGTGGTTAGGTGCGTCGATCCTTTGTTTATCACGAGGCCTCCCGACGAAACGGCCGTAACTTTCTCAGTAGAGCCGTTGATTCTTGGACCCTATGGAAATATCTTGGAGTCTAGAATCTGACCATATTCTTTTCAATGGCAATTGGTGCTCATATCCTTATTGAAAAATTGATTGTTACAATAAGTGTGCTAATTGTTGGTTGTGTGGATGTGAGGAGATTGATTGATGAGTTGCCACAAAGTAAATTGTTGTAATATCATTAGCCATTATAGCAGAGTTATAAACTATCTTAAATTATGATATACCATAGATTAACCACAAAATAAGTGTATCATTACCCACTAGTAGTGACTTGATGAAATGTTAACATGTGTTTATGTGATTGATTGAAATGGCATTTCTTGGTTAAGAGGTGTCATGCTTGAATGTCAATATGTGTGCTCTAACATATTGGGTTTGTGATATGTTTTCATGTGGACATGGCTATTGCATGGCATGTTTTAGGCTAGTTTATTAGGCATTATGCGCCACGATGTAGCCTAGGGATTTGAGTATGACATTACTTGTCTAAGTAGTAGTCGGAATGATGTTGATGCATGCTTGTTTGATGTTTTGACATGAATGTGATAAATGTTAGTATGAATGCATGTATATTAATGTTTAATGAATGTATGGACTTGTGTGCATTAGACATGAGTGTCCATGGTACACGAGGTAGTGCACGGTATAAGGTGTCCATGTAGAGGTCTTTATGCATTTGGGCACTGACTTAGGAAGTCACAATGGCACAGATTGCGTGCTTAGGTGCCGCGGGGACATCGCATGGTGTGGGTGTGAGTGCATAGTCGTTGTCATTCATCATCCTTGGTGAATGGGTTGTGGACTTGTACATTGGACGAAGTCCAATGGAGACCCACGGTTTGCATGGTGTTGCACGGGTTAAGGAAATGGAAATGGCTCATTGCATTTCACATGCATTGGGGCACCCTAGAATAGTAGGAGTAAGTGCATGAGGTGGTTTCTTGAGAGAATTGTTTCGGAGGGTTGACCAACAATCATTATTATCGGAATTATGTCCACTGTACTCGGAGGGTTGTCCACACAATATTAACCATTGGAGTATGCCCAATTGATATACATCGGAGGGTTGTCCATAAATGTCAATCGTCGGAGTATGCCCAATTGATATACATCAGAGGGTTGTCCACAAAATAAATTATCAGAGCGTGTCCACTATTTATATCGGAGGGTTGTCATGGGTAAACACAAATACCTTTGTTTGAAAATGGGTTTCCATTCATGGAAAAATGCATGTTTGAGAGTCGATTGAGACTTGATACATGGGGCATGATGAGTCGCTTCTCATTCTTGACAAGTAGGATTCTGTGCTAGGATTGCATGTCCTAGGTTGGTGTGTGCTTGGTTGTTGACCATTCATGTGCATTTAGGTGGGGAATAGCCCTTATAGGACTTATCTCTACTGGGCATTAGCTCACTATCGACCCCTTTCGATTCTGGCAGGACATGTCTCTGCGAGACGGGGCAGCGCTCATAGGAACCCGACATTATGAAACGAGCGGATTGTAGCCTTGATCCATGTTTTATGTTATATTAGAACATGTTAGTTTTAATATAATGTTTTGTATTAAGAGTGATGTAATAACTCTTGGTGGCTTCGGTGATATAGATTGTATTTATATGGATAAGTAAGATACAATGTAGCCATTTTTATTCGTATGTGGACCGTGTGTTCGTTGTATAATAATGGTGAGTTGCCATGAAATTGCACGAGGTTGTATTTTGGGTAGAGCACCCTAGGTATAAAGGAGACTTTGCACGATTTTCGTTCAAATACGGTCTTGAAGAGGACTCGATGGTGTGTGGTGCGTTACTGACATCCCACGAATCTTCAGGGTTGTGATTGTCAACGGACCGGGATTGGCAGTGTGCATCATTGGGCTGCGGATCGGATGACACTTCATTACATTCGGCGTAGTCTTGCTAATTTGGCCTCTTAGTGTACCAATCTATCCTTAACTCTAATTTTAACGGTTAACATTCTTTTAAAGACCTTCAAATCATTCAATACAATTTACAATAGTGTATATACATTTGGATATAATAATTTATTTTTCAACACTCCTGCAAATTTTCCATATGCAGAATTTATTTATATTCGGTTCTCTGAAATCAATTTAAAACAAATCAATATGCAATTTATCATAATCATTTATAATATTTCACGATCAATTTTGAAACAATGAAAGAAGAGTGTAGATCAAACTTTCTAATTTGAATAAAAGAGAGATTGAAGAACAAACATAAAAGATTATCGCTCTTTGAGATTCTAACTCCTCGGAATCCAGTTCTTGGGTCAAGCTTCGTGTCACCAACCTAATCCATCCTGATATGTGCAATTAAAACGACCCGAAGGAAAAATCAGTTGTGCATTACAGGATTTTTGGTTGGGTTGATGTCTGCAATACTCCTTCACTTGCAAAATTTTCTGGGACACATGAGCCATATTTTCTCATGCTTCCTTCCAAGAAATTGATAGCTCTATGGGGTCTGCTTAACATGGTGTAATCATCTCATTTGGATCACCCAAACTCATGTTTGACATTTTAATGCCAAACTAGTCGATATGCCCAACTAATTGGATCACCTACTGTTATTTTCAATTTTTGGGGTCTTAACTCCATAAATTGGTAATGGTTCCTTCACTAATTTGAATTTATGGTTCTAAGGTTTCTTCTCAAATTGGAATCATTCAATTTTTATCACAAAAACTCAAGTTATTGCATTTTACATCTAGACTACTCTAATTTGCAAAACAGAATCTGCACATAGCTCCAGTTTGATAGATTTATGGACACTTTGGGGTTACAATTTACATATACTTCCTTCAAGTAAATTATTTTCCTAGAAGTCTAGTTTACCCATAATTTTGAATCACTTAATTTGGATGAGTGAAACACAACTTATGGCCAAAACACCACAACTACACCCAAAATAGAGCATAGCAGTGAGCTACCCGAAACTCACCTTTAAGCCCATATTCGGGAGCCTTAGAGCTACAATTTGCTCCTGGTCCCTTCTATACATTTGTAGCTCTAGCTCTTATGGTTCTTTAACAATTGTAATCACTTCATTTGGATGATTATAACAAGTATATCAAAATGAACGAGGTTTTTAGAAAAAAAGATTTGATAGCAACTCCTTTGAAACCTCCCACCAATTTCCTTTATATAAGAAATTTCTCAAAACCAAAATCCAGAAACCAATAAAACAACCAAACACAGCAAGCAACCCCCAAAACTTTTCTGTAATACAAACACTTTCATCCAAAATTTTGGGTTTTCATCAACAAACACAAGAAAAAGAAAAGTTTGGGTTTTGGTTTCATACCTTTAATCTTTTGATTCTTCAATACGAGCATCCTTCTTTCTCTTGATCTCTCGAGCTTCTTGGTTCTTGGAAAAATCACGATCCCTTTCTCCTGAAGCCTAGCTCTTTCTTTCTCTCCATGGCCCAAATGTGAATGGCTCTAAGACGAAATTGGTCTTTAATCCCATTACATGGCTAAGGCCATGTTTATTACTCAATAATTCCCATTTCTCATTTTCCATTTAACACTTCATTTCACTTTTATTTCAATTTCATTTCATTTTATTCACATTCTTAACATTACTTCTATTTAGACCATTCAGGTCACCATTTGACATTCTTACTAAATTTATTTGGCTCCTGTAAAATTTCTAAATTTTTATCATTTTTCGTTTTTAGTCATTTAAACGCTAGAAAAATATAAGTTAATTTATTTTACACCCTGAACATGTTATAAAACTATTAAGGTATTTTCAGGGAGTTACAATTGTATTGCATTATGCACTACGACATCACATGACATGGGTGTGAGTGCATGGTAGAGATGACACTGTGTTTGGTGTTCGATGGTGGGCTCGGTAACATGGGATAACGTCCAAAATGAGTCGCATGGTTTTGAAAATGAAAAATATGTGTGTTGGGGGGTGAAAGACCTAGTATTGAGGTTAGACATGATCAACGGCAGTGAAAGCCCGTTAAAAATGTTGGAAAGGAGTGTGGCTTCCTATGGTGTAAACCCAGAAATCCGTGGCCCATAAATGCATAAACACACGGAGCATGGGAAATGCAAGTTGATATCCGAACCGTCCAATAGATTTTGATTTATAAAACAAAAAGCTTTTGTTTTGAAAAATGGCTATTGATGGAACATAATGACAGTTCGGTTTTTCACACTCGACATATGCATGTGTGAGGCAGTCGGTGAGGACTTAGGACATGGGATAGGGTGAGTCACATTCTCATCCATAACATGTAGGAATTTGAGTAGGAATGTGTATGTTTTTACTTGAATGTGTGAAATGGCATTGCATGTGCACTTAGGTGGGGAGTAGCCCTTGTAGGAATTATTCTCTACTGGGCATTGCTCACCTCGTCGTGGGACCCCCTTTCAGGTATAGGGAGTGTGTAGGGAGACGACGCTTACTCGAGGTCGTGATTTTGAAGGAAGCTAGGATGTGGCTTTGATAAATATTTTTGTAAACTATATTAGAACAAGCTAGTTTTAATATATGTCTTGTATAAGAGTGTTGTAATAAACTCTATGGACTCTTGTGATATAGTTGTATATTGGGGATATGGACAGATGGACCCTGTGTGGTCATTACTATTTTTGTTGAGACCTTGGATGGGTTATGGTTATACCGCTATACAGGTTGTAAATGGGTAGAGCTCCTAGAATAAAGAAGACTATGCCCGATTTTTTGTGAAAATATGAGTCCTGATAAATGGGACATAACAGTGTGGTATCGGGTCACCCAAAATTTATAGGATTCCATGGGTTGACGAGTTGTCAACGGGACCCTTGGGTTTTGGGGCGTCACAACTTGGTATCAGAGCTTAGGTAAACGATTACCTAGAGAGCTTGTGTGTGGGTATCCACAAGTATGGTCCTGATACTAGCTTGTCTCAACTAGGTATCAGAGTCTGAGGTACCACGTCAGAAATTTGTGGTATGGGTTTAGGTCATTAGATTCATTGAGTTCTGGTGTTGCAGTTTGTATATCATAACGTAGGTATGTGGTTACCTAGGAAAAGGATGGGTAATGGGTTTAGACTAGCGCGTGTTTTAATTTATGAATTGCTATGAAATAATTTGTAACAAGTTGTGTGATAATGTGTATTACAAATTGCATGAATTATACACATGGTAGAATGTATATAGGAAAAGATGAACACTAGAGTTAGAAAACATAACCTTAAGAGTTCGGAAAATGGATGAACGGAATAGTTCAGGATGTTGAGGTCTATTCATAGTTGGCACATGCACTACTAGTTAAATAAGAAAAGAAATCTCAATTTGCTATATGACATGTGTAGATGGAAAGTCGAGGAAGAGGATGTAGAATTCGATCCCGAGCGACAGCGACCACCTATATGTTTGACCCACAGGCCTTTATAGAGGCTATGGGCGCTGCAGTTGCCATTATTGCGTAGGCGAGCGCTGTGGCTGCTACCATTGCACGGACTAGTGCAACGGTGGGCCAGGGAGGGACGAGTAACCTCCAGAGGTTTCAGGCACATCATCCTCCGACATACATGGAAGGAGGGGACTCGATGGTCAGGACATCTTTGGCCATTGAAGGAGAAGTGGATGACACACGGAGCATCCGGGATATAGGTGCTAGTGATAAGAGAAAGGAGAATCAATCTTTTCTGGCTGGAAGACTGAAGACACGCTTCACACGGATCATTGGGACAGGCGTGGCTACCGGTAGACGGTCGTCATTTAGGGGTGGGAGAGACACTTCAAGGCTCCTAGCCGATCGAGAATGAGGCGTGTTTCCATTATCACTAACTGGACACTTTAGGCAATTGCTGAAGCGGGGACCACAGGATTGGCAGGACACCACGGTCCCGATCATCGGTCTGGGAGCGTGCACGGGCCTTTGTTCCTCCTTACCCCGTCATAGGCGAGGCCGTGTCGATCCCGAGTGCTACAAGCACCTGCTATTTATGAGATGGGCCACATGGGGTAGGGCATGGGCGGGGTAAGGCAGGACTGAGGCGGGACTTGGGGGGACCGGGCGTGTCTGCTCGTGTCTGCGTGGCCAGGCTTGCGAGATCAATCGATATCGAAGTGCAGTTTCTGCTCTCTGCTTCTTAACAAGAGTGTAGTTTAAATTCGGGTGCATCATATTCATATTTGTTGTTGCATCATGTGTGAAAGGTTTGGGCTTAGAGGTTGAGATCTTGGAAAAGTCGTCGTATGTGAGCTCTCCCCTAGGAACTAGGGTGAGTGTGGATCTGATATGTTGGGGTTGTGAGTTAGAGATCTCTGGGATTCTACTCACTGTGGACCTAAGGGTTATAAACATGTCGGAGTTTAATGTCATCCTTGGGATGGACTGGTTGACGGCACACCAAGTCGTCATTGACTGTGATCGTAGAAGGGTTCTGCTTTACCACATGGGTGATATTCTTGTTCGATTTAGGGAGATACAAGCACGATCTTTTGAGCCAGTGTATGACTCTAGATGACACAGGCAGTTGAAGAGTTGGCTAGCAAGCCCTTTACGGAGAGACTGGCCCGAGGCAGGATTTGGATGCACCTCGGGTAGTTTGCGAGTATGAGGATGTTTTTGGGATGAGCTCACAGGTATTATACATAGAGGATATAGACTTTTATGATGAGTTACACCTGATGCATTAAGCCCATTTCTATGACTCCGTATAGGGTGGCGCTGGTTGAGTTATAAGAACTCAAGGTCTAGATGCAGGAATTGTTGGATAAGGGTTTCATTAGACCGAGCACTTCACCATGGGGCACTCCGAGTCTGTTTGCAAAGAAGAAGGACAAGACCCTTCGACTATGCATTGATTATAGACAGTTGAATAGGGTTACGATCAAGAATCGGTATCTGTTATCGAGGATTAATGATCTGTTTGATTAGTTGAGAGGGACATGAGTCTACTCCAAGATAGACCTTCGCACTAGTTATCATCAGTTGAGACGTTTAGGATGCGGTATGAGCATTTCGAGTTCACAGTGATGCCATTTGATAACGGTAACAATTACATTCATGGAGTCTCTCATGAATAGGGTATTCGGCCCTACTTAGATGGAGTTCATCGTAGTCTTTGTGGACAACTTGTTTGATCTACTCCACGGTGAGTACGGAGGAGCATGAGATCGCGAGGATTGTTCTCGAGCCCTCGAATAACATCGATTGTGCGCCAGTGTAGTAAGTCTGAGTTTTGAGAAAACTGCGGGTGAGATTCTTGGGACATGTAGTGTCAGCTTCTGGTGTATCAGTGGACCCGAAGAAGGTCGAGGTAGTTATGAGTTGGGAGAGGTCGAAGTCAGTCTTTGAGATACGCAGTTTTTTAGGATTGGCAAGGTATTACAGGAAATTCATTAAGGACTTCTCCACGATTAGTTACTTTATGACAAGATTGACTAGAAGGTCGAGTGGGTGGATAAAGCTTGTGTGAAGGCATTCCGATGGTGGTGAAAGGAGCTTACTATTATTTTTGATGGTCTAGAAAGGGACATAGGTACACAGTGTATTGTGATGCCTCGAATGATGGATGGGGATGCGTTTTGATGCAGTCCGGGAGGGTAGTAGCTTATGGTTCTTGGCAGTTAAAGAATCATGAGCGGAATTACCCCATGCATGACATGAAGTTGGCGGCCATAGTCTTCGCCTTGAAGATTTAGCGCCGCTACCTATATGGTGAGCAGTTCGAGGTGTTTGAGACCCGCGAAAAGTTTGATATTTCTTTACCTGTGGGATGAGCATGAGGCAACGAGATGGATGGAGCTATCACGGATTATGATTCATTTTGCGATACCATCACAGTAGAGGAAAATGTGGTGGTGCTTTGTCTTTCGTTGGGAAGTCGGGGAGTATTGGCTAGTGTAGCTTCCCGGGAGTGGCAGATGCTCGAGGTTGTAGGATAGTTTAGGCTACAGTACAAAGATCAAGCTTAGGGTGTCTTAGGGAGTTTAGCGGCCATGCCTTCCCTACTGAGCAAAGTGATTGAGTCCCAGGGGTAGGACGCAGAGATAGTGTCCATCAGGGACCGGGTCACGGTCAGTGCAGTGTGAAGGTTGGGCCACGTTCCTGCAGAATGGTAGTCCGGTATAGAGAGGCGGGTTGTGGTTCCCTAGTTGACAGATCTTAGAGAGGAGATCCTTAGGGAGTTCCATTGCTCTTGATGTGCAGTGCATCCAGGTGGCACGAAGATATACCATGATCTTCGTCGCTAGTATTACTGGAGTGGGACAAAGAGACACGTTGGGGACTTTGTTTGATGATGTCTCACGTATCGACAAGTAAAGGTGGCACGAGGCGATAGGTTTACTTCGGCCGTTGGGGTAGTAGGTGGAAGTGGAACATATCATGATGGATTTTGTGACTCGCGCACGAGACATCAGCGAAGCGATGCGGTGTGGGTGACCGTGGGCCAGGCTCACTAAGTCGGGCGCATTTTTAAACGTGCGGATGACGCTTTGGAGGAATTCTACAGGGTATTCATTCGAGATATTTTCCGGTTACATAGAGTGCCAATCTTTATCATTGATTAGTGCTCAAAAAGTGCTATTTTGAACCCCGTTTATTGCATATTTTGAGTACTTTTTGTGTACTAATCAGCATAATTAACCCAATTGGCAAATTTTGTAGTTCTTACAAGCTATTTATGCCAAAATTGTTGAGTCGATCCAAGCACAAAGAATTCGAGTCAAACTCAGCATTGCAGATCAGAGACCAAAAGGAAAGAAGGCGAGGAAAATGTAAGAAGTGGGGCTGCGGGAGATTTGTTGTTGAGAATTTTGCAACTTCTTGAGAATTCACGAGTTACCTTCATTCATCCTGCCTGTATATTCACATTTAAACCAGTATTCATTCCTATTTATAGTTTTGCTTTTTGTCTCTTTTGGTTTTCTTCCTTTTTTGCCCCCATTGTAATAGTGTTTGCTATGTTATTTTTGTAATTTTGTAAAGTGGTTTGGCTATAAAAGCCCTAAGACTAGACACTGTTAAATCATCTCTTTTCATTAAAAAAGTTTCTTTTTGGCGGGAAGCTTTTCATTTCTCAGCCTCTTTCTCTTGCTCCATTTTCTCCATTCTTCCACTTTCGGCTGCCAAAACACCCCTGCGAGGATGACAACTCGAGAGGATGGTTGGCTGAACCTTTCTCCCTTGAAGGAGGGGCTGCTGGCTTTGGATTTAAGGTAAACTGTTGGTTCTCTGTTTTTAACGCATGCATTTATTGTCATTTATGGTTCTATCTCTCACACTAGGTTTAAATCCCTTGTATGTGCCCTGATTGACCAGTACTTGGCAATCTTTTTGGGTTTAGTGGATGCTTATTGCTAGATCCACTGATATTTGGTTAGTTGTCTCTTATGAGTCACTGTAGGGTAGATCAAAGAGGAATGATTTCAACTGCGAGTTGCATGAATGATCGATAAATGCTGTTTTTCAAAGAGAGGAAGAAAATTTTAAGGTTTAGTTTTAAGCTAAATGAAGGTCCACGATTTGAAATGACTATAGGTCTCCCTCCCCAACACGAGGAAATGAACCGAAGAGGACCTCTCGGTCGCCTTAGGACCTCGGCCCGGTGGCTTGATACTTGAGGAGATTTCTTTCTTATTTTCTTCATTTTATTTTCAGCACACCAAACACGATTCTCATTATTTTTTAACAAAATCCCAAAATCAATGAAATTCACCTTTTTGAGGCTCTTTGTAAATCATTTTATGAAGAAAACCCATCCGAGTTGACCCTAGAGCCACTATACGCAGTAGCTTTGCTGTGATGGGAGGTATTAGGTTATAAATATTGTTGATTAGGATCACCTCTTGTGGCACGAATCAAATAGGCGTCGTTCTTCAGGGGATGGTGCACACAGTGCAAATGATGTTTTTGATAACACTTGTGATCCTCATCACAAGTCCTGGTGAATTTCTTTCTATATATATTTTACTGTTGGCCTTCTTAGTTTCAATTCACAGTTTATTTATTTTTTAAGTAAATCTGTTAGGTAGGATTGCTTCTTGGTCGTTGGGTGTTTGCCCTGTTTTTGCTGCAGGAATCCATGTTCCAGTGGGTAAGGAATTCTGAGGGCAGGTTGATCAAAGTCAATTTTCCACAAGAACCTGGACTGAATTTGAATATTGACCAAATGGAAGAGGGAGAGCAGTACAGTGAGTACTCAGTTTAATGATTGTGTCCTGATTTTTATCACTATTGGTATATGATTGTAGTATATCCTTGTTTGAATTGAGTGATATGCTTGGTTGAAATTGTGTGGAAGTCAAATTGTGTGTTCTAATGGTTTGGCTTGTGATGTGTTTGTATGAAAAAGGCCATTACATGGCTTATTGTAAGCTAGCTGTGGATATGTCTTGTCATAATTCGGCCTAGAGGTTCATGGATGTCGTTGCTTGAGTAGTAGTGACTTGTGATGTCAATGTATGCGTGTATTGATATGATGGCATGAATTGTATGATATATTTGGAATTTGTATGCTTTATGATATCAATCTCAAATGAATGCATGGTAGGCATGCATATAATATCATATATGTAGCATGGTATGAATGAGCAATGACATGATTACATTGCATTATGCAATAGGACATCATATGACATGGGTGTGAGTGCATGGTAGAGATCGATACTGTGTTTGGTGTTTGATGGTATGTCATGGGTACATGGTTGATCGACACTGTGTTTGGTGTTCGATGGTGGGCTCAGTAACATGGGACAATGTCTAAAATGAGTTGCACGGTTTTGAAAATGAAAAATATGTGTGTTAGGCATAGCAAGTTAGGGTAGATCCCCCCCCGACCAAAGACCCGATATTGAGGTTAGACATGATCACCGGCCAATGAAAGCCCGTTAAAAATGTCGGAAAGGCGCGCGGTGTCCTGCGGTGTAAACCCGAAAATCCGTGGCCCACAAATGCATAAACACATGGAACTTGGGAAATGCAAGTTGATATCAGGAACCATCCAATGGATTTTGATTTATAAAATAAAAAGCTTTTGTTTTGAAAAATGGTCATTGATGGAACATAATGATGGTTCGGTTTTTCACACTCGGCATATGCATGTGTGAGGGAGTCGGTGAAGACTCGGGACATTAGATAGGGTGAATCACATTCTCATCCATGACATGTAGGCATTTGAGTAGGAATGTGTATGTTTTTACTAGAATGTATTGAAATGGCATTGCATGTGCACTTAGGTGGGGAGTAGCCCTTATAGGAATTATTCTCTACTGGACATTGCTCACCCCGTCGTGGGACCCCCTTTTAGGTACAAGGAGTGTGCAGGGAGACGACGCTCACTCGAGGCCATGATTTTGAAGAAAGCCAAGATGTGGCTTTGATAAATATTTTTGTAAACTATATTAGAACAAGCTAGTTTTAATATATGTTCTGTATAAGAGTGTTGTAATAAACTCTTATGGACTATTGTGATATAGTTGTATAGTAAGGATATGGACAGATGGACCCTGTGTGGTCATTACTACTTTTGTTGAGACCTTGGATGGTTTATGGTTATACTGTTATACAGTTTGTATGTTAGGTAGAGCTCCCCGAACAAAGGAGACTCAGCCTTATTTTTTTTAAAATATGGGTCCCGATAAATGGGACATAACAGTGTTGGGTCTTAAATCCTGAATTAGCGGGTTAACAAGTTGGCAGCAGTTTGAGGTTTGGGGGCGTCTGTGGTAACTTCTAATGTCTTAAGTTGAGCTGATATATCCCTCAAATGCATGATAAGATCACGCACTCCTCTTTTCCCGATGAGCTTGGTGGATGAAAATTTCATAATTAAGGTATTGGCAAGAGCTTTGTAAGAAGTTGCAAACTGCTCATTGATGGCTTTTAGAAGTGGTTTGACTCTATCAATTTGCTTGACAGAACCACGAATACCAGCAAATATCTTGGTCTTTATGAACATCACAGAGAGGCAATTAGACTTCTCCTATTTTTTCATAAAGACTGATAGCTTTTGCAATGTTGGTTTCAATAATGGGATTCGGTTCCTCTTTCCTTATAGCGTAGTCAATATCCATCCATCCTAAATGCAGAAGAACTCTCTCCTTCCATACCTTATAGTTATCACCCCTTAGTTTGGGAATGCTACACTTAAAATCATAAATATTAATTTGTAGGTTGAATAAATGCAAATGTTAAATATACATGCTTATTAATCAAAGATTGAGGCAAAAGATCCAATGACATGTTTTACCAATGTAAATCATGCTTTTAAATCATAAATCTAGTGACATAAAACTTGTTTGTGGGCTAAAGTCTTACTCAATTAGATTTAAATAATCTTATGATAAGACTATCAAATCATGTTTATTTTCCCAATTCCTGTGGATAAATTAGAAAATATAATGCTGATAATGAATCCTAATTAATCATCTGAATATAATAAATTCATGTGGGATGAGATTTATAACATTCCATATGATTTAATTATAATCAATGTTATCAAACATGATATTAAAAAAACTTAATATATAATTTTAACCAACTAAGGATGTTGTGGTTATTCACTAATTAATTAAAATTATATCAATCACTTAACATTATTGCAAGAAACTATAAACAATTTTAAAGAACAATATTATTAGCATGTAAAAATTATATATATGCTAATAATCATAATAAATTTAATAAGGAATATAGTCACTGCATTGCAATATAAAATTGGTTGCAGTTAAAATTAAGCATCAATCTATCATATAGCACCATGGTGAAGTGGGTTCCAACTCTAGAGCAGCCTTTTATCCAAATTTGAATCCGGTGGTATCCATGGTGCCCGAATAGGATGCGATGTCCAAATAGAAGATTGAATATCCAAACAAGGTATTGGCTATCCCTGCCTCCAAACAAGGAGGAGAATACACTATCCTATGACAGACAAGCCGGCTATCCTGCATGCGAGATCTATCACAACAACCAAATGCAAAATATGTGACGCCCCTTCTCCAATCCGACCCGGTCGACGGCTCAGAAACCTTAGAATGGGATGCTTAAGTAATGATGCCCCGATTAGGGCTCACGATACCTCTAAACTGTGACCTTTAAGCTTGTTTAGTCATATCGTGTTAAACATTTCACTTTTACTATATTTTGTAACAGCGAATTACCAACATATACATATATACTTCATATGAAGTGTTCCCACATTTACATTAATTATTGTTCTGAAAAGAAACGAAAGTTATTTACATTATACCAAATATCGGTGGATTTTAGTGATGTTGCCTTTAATGCAGTGTGGATCGTCTCGTCCTCTGGTTTCCTCTTCTCCTGTACCTACACGGATGAAAACACCCGTGCTAAGCTTTACGCTTAGTGGGAATAAACTTAAATAAACGACCCCTTATAAGGATCATCTCACTTTAGACCTATGCATATACTTAGGATACATATAACATGTACATATATTTAACCATTTCTCATGTCTACTTTTCCATTTTTCATAACATGTTTATTTTCTTATCATATTTCATATACTTTTCGTGTCATCTTATACTATATTTCTTGTTCTTGTAACTATATACTATCATCGCATAGCAGGGCTATGCTTCTCATATCGTATCATATACTTTATACATTTCCTTTACATATACTTTTCTTTTTTTTTTTTTTTTGTTCATGCCTGAAAATACCTTAGAAGCGGATACGGGAAATAGCTGTGTATGTAAAATTTTATCTTGTCTGAGTGATGATTTCTATACAATATGTTCGAAGAGTACTATCACTGTACAAGACAGTGATCTCTGTATGACCAAAACGGGGCCGTATATACGAGAAGAGTATCATCATTTGTACAAGGCGGTGACATATGCATGATATGTGATCCAAAGCGAGATCTATGTCATGACCCAAACGGGGCCTCGATATCTGTATCTATATGCTGCAGCAACTGTATCTTCCCTATAGGCATGCCTATCTATCCATCTACCCGGTCATAAGCAGGCAATCAGTTTTATTAATAATCTTTCATGTATTATAAAAACATATCTCATATACACGATGTCATCATGTATAATTATGAGATATTCATTATCAAATAATCTCTTTTAACCTTTAACTGTATTTAACTGTACTTGTTCATATATCAACTTATTCATATGCTTGTTTATGTTTTGCACATATCATTTATAAATATAGTTCTGCATATCTTCTACTTGTTCTTATCATCATAGGGCATTCTTTCTTGAGGCGAGATCTGTTATATTTTTCACTTTCTTTCTTGTTTTAACCCTTGTTAATCATATATTAGGGTTCCTATACTATCGGGGTATGAATTTAGGATTAAAAATGTAAAAATACAAGAAGTCAGGGCTGTAGGGGGCAGTGGTACCGGTACCACTTGAATCGATCTCTTGGGGTACTGACCAGGTTAGTGAGTGGTACCGGTACCATTGGTCTGCATTAGTGGTGCAGAATTTACCATTGCAGTCTTGGTACTAGTCCGGCGCCATAATGGAAGATTACCTCTTTCCTCTTTTCTTCATACTCTTCCTCTATTCCATCTTGCTTAAAAACCTATCATAATTACTCCCCAGAAACAACTGCAATATGGGTGCGTATCCCATCGTAAACCAAACATAAGAGTAGTTGGGGTTTGTTCTAATGACTCCATTGCTACAGTGTATGTGAATCCAACTCAGGGAGGATTCCATGCTCTTATACCATTTGAGGGTTTACCAACACTTTAAGAAGTCTCTAAGTTAGGATGAAATCCCCGAAACTAGGTTTGGGGACAAGCTACTATCCATACAATTCCATGGAAATCCATACAAAACTTTAGAATTCCATACAATTCCATACCGAAAACCATATTAATTCCATACCTTTGCTCTCTTGAGTCTCTCTTCTGTCATTCCTTATTCTTCTTCTCTCCTCTTTTCTTCTTCTTCTCTCCTTCTTTCTCTGCTTCTCTTCTCCCCGATCGTATGAGCTTTATTTTGGGACGAAAATGAGATATTTTGATCTCCTCTCCCAGCAAAATTTCCCTTTTATTTGCATAGGTTCTCCCATCTTTATTATTTGGAAATCAACTTATACTATATTCTACTTTGGCCTATGAACTACTTAAGTGCAATATGGGTCCTAAATTAGTAAATGACCAAACTGCCTTGTCTTTTTGTAAACATTAGGGTTTCTTATTTTCAGTTTCTCTCATTTTCACGTTTTCATTTAAATTCGAAATTTCCTAATTATACTCATAAAATACCCTAAACATGTCAAAAACGACTATAGTATATTTCGAGGTGTTACAAAATAGCCCTTGAACCAAGCTAGACAAACATCTTTAAATATATATTGCTTGGTGAAGCCATGATGTAGGCGACTAATTGAGTGTACTATTCTCTATCAAAAGAGACCGGTCATAGTTAAAACTCCATTGCATCATTTTTGTCGTGTGAAATATTTTTCATATGAAAAGAAGCAGTTTAATGTTAGTAAGGTCAAACAATTCACGGCCCATAATCAACCCATATCAAGTCATCTTCAACCTCTAGAAATTGTTTTCTACCTGGTAGGGTTTGAAAATAGGAGCGAAGGCCCATTCATGACAAGGAAAAGACGAGCCGGTGAAACCAGGGCGCCTGACCAAGAAGGAAGCCCGGTTCGTTCGCCCCCAGCCAGATAGCATGGGCAATCATGAAAAGCCCTTGCCCTACAAATCCGTCAAATCTCACCCGATGAAACGAGATAATTCTCAATAATAGCTTATCCAGTAAATCAAGCCGAATCTCACCAATGAGGGAAAAAGGATAATTCTCAATAGCTTTGCTCCTCATTATCCCTTAGCAGTAGGTAAGCGATAAAGGCAGTACGTACAGATAGGAAAGAATCCTTACCACCATCCAATTGGGAAAAACATATACTATAAATACCAGGCCACCCCATCGGTGAAAGGTACTTAAAAACATTCGCCCTCTAAGCAGTTTATCTTTTCTCTCATGGAGGAGCTGGCTTGACATCAGGCGGCCAGGTCGACCCACGTAGGCCCTTCTTCTTTCTTGTTTTTGCGAGAGGAGGCAGTGAGCTTGTAGACCCGGCTCGGCGGCAATCTAGTTCGACCCAGCGACTGACACGCTCCATCGATCCGGTTGAAAAAGCATCATAAGTTGCGCCGTTTATGGGCGGCAGTTCTTACCTGACAAGCTAATCTTTTAGTAGCTGAGGGTGTCGACTGGGAACCTGGCAAAGGCAGTACCAAATCTCGAGGATCTTGGACCCATTTAGATGGCGTGAATGGCAGACCACTGTGCCATTAGAAACAATGCAAGCTAACACGGATGAGGTAGAGGCACTCAGCCTCTGTGCGCGATAGGAGGGAGTGGGGCGCTCACGGTGGTGCAGCGCCCACGGGAGGCGGCAAACTCGAAGACCATAACATCACCCCTCGTGAAGGCGAGGCCACCTCGGCGCTCCCAGGAGGTGTGCGGGGTGGAAGCCGAGGCCTCCATCGGGGCCGGGGCACCGGACCACACCTGGCCCACGGAGGGAAGCGCGTGAGGGCTGCTCGGGGCACGTCGAAACAAGAGACTAAACCCCCTGGCAAGGAATGAGACGATCTGTGGGACGAGGAGGTTGGGGGCCTCAGCGGGGCTGTCCTGTGAAGGAAGTTGTGAAGAGCCAGAGCCCCGAGCTACATGGACACCTGGTACAACAAACTAAGTCCAGTTCGTTGTAGAGGTGCTCCATGACACTACCAGTGAGTTGAATGTCATGAATAAGAGCGTTCGATGGGCGCGAAGATCCGTCGTCGTCTCGGCCTTATAAGAATCATTGTTTGTGGGTATCGGGACCTACTATCACGGTCTTGAGCTTTACGCTATCACGCTAAAAGGCCCAGCGCTTGAGTGGTTTAATAGGCTTCCACCATCGTCGATCTCCTCATTTAGGGAGCCCTCTATTGCGTTCGTCTCCCACTTCATTGGAGCCAGAACATACAGGAAGCCGAGGTGCTCACCTGCGGCCCAGTAAGCGAGGCTGAGAAAGCTGAGGTCTTATGTCAGGTTCAATGCCAAGTCACGAAGGTAGATATACCCGACGAAGTTCGCTTTCACCCGCATTCATCATTGCAGAGGCTAGGAGTGTAATCAGATTTGATGTTCTCCATCTCCAAGAATCATGATGACATGGTAGAGTGCTCGCTAAGCGAAGTACATTAGCGTGAAGCCCTCATATCCAGAAAGGCTCTTCCACCCACATAAAGAGAAAAGCGGAATTTTGACAAGCAACGAGGGACGGAGACGAAAAGGCGAAAGTCGGAGGGTCCCGAGAAGGCCGGTGAGCGATCCTCGAAAAGATGTGGAAGTCTCAGAGATCTCCTGGGTCCACCTCAGCCTGATCGGCGACAACAGTATTCACCTCGGCGGTTTACCCCCTAGTAGCGATCCACGGGTCTTGCGCGAGTGCGACATGAGCGGTTTACGAGATGGGCGGCCCGGATGAGGTCGGACCTGTCGAGAGATAACACCAAGTATTGTGAGTTCCATAGGGACCACGGGCATCGAACGGATGATTGCATACAACTCAGGAAGGAAATAGAATATTTGATTCGATGCGGATATCCACGCTGTAGCACCTAAGGCCCCGGGATCGGGCTCGGCAACCACAGCCACACCGTGAGACGACAACTCGGCACAACTGGCCACTGAGGGAAATTGTGTGATCTCGGGAGGATTATTTGGAGGGTGGTAGGATCGGCCTGGCCCCAGGAAGGCCCCGTTGCACGGCATCGGTCGGGAGAGGCGTGGAAGTTGGCGGTGTCAGCGCCTCGACTTGACCGGCGCCGCGTTCTGGGATTCAAAGCACGGAGGATGCCAACACCATGGCGATCCTTTATTGTAAGGCGGTTGTGGCTAACAAAACAATCCATCGGGTCCTGGTCGACAATGGGAGTTCAGCCGACATCATCTTCGTGGAGGCCTTCGATAAGATGGGCATCGGAAGGGAAAAGCTCGAGCCAGTTAGTACCCACCTGAGAGGATTCTCAGGAGAGAAAGTGCTACCTTTGGGCTCAATACAGTTGGTGCTCACGTTGGGAACCCAGGTGTCGAGCCACACGAAGCAACGGTGAGGTTTCTACGTAGTAGATGCCCAATCGCATAACATGTTATTAAATGACCCTCTCTCAGCGCCGTAAAGGCCGTTCCCTTTGCCTATATGATGATCAGTTTCTACCTGATCAGTAAGGATGGTTCTAGGAGACCTTCAGCGTGTTTGAGAGTGTTACTCGGCATCAGTGAAGAGAAAAAAAAGCAATCGGCGACATATACTTGGGCGAGCTCGACATGCGGCGAGGTAAACACACGAGCCTGAGCCCTCGGAAGAGAGTGAAGCTGTGCGGATTGGATAATGACCCTGAACACCTCGCCTACATCGGTTCCAAGCTCGCGGACGACCTCAGAAGTCTCCTTACCCAATTTCTAAGACAGAACAAGGACGTCTTCACATGGAAGTAGGCGGATATGGGAGGAATTGATCCGTAATCATTACACTCTGAGCTAAGCGTGATTATCTTCGAACGGTCGAGCAAAGAAGGAGCTTTAGTAGGAAAGGCAAAGTAATCAGAGAAGTGGCGGAAACCATCGGTGACGATCAGAGAGGTGGATGCTTGGGAGATGGTTGTGACGTCGTGCTCATTAAAAAGCAAGCGACAGAGTGGCGACTTTGCATCGACTTCACGGCGTCAATTGAGCATGCCCGAATGACTTTCCTCACGCCACGGATCTAGATCTCATTGTAAGATGCCTGGCAGGCCACATGAACTCCTTGGTTTCATGGATGCTTTCTCTGTACAACGAATCGGCATGGATCTCGACTAGGAAAAGACCTCGTCGTCACGGAATGGGGACTGTGTTGTCAGTGATGCCTTTGAGGTAAACACAAAGAGCTTCATACCGAGAGGTTGGTGAACAAGATATTTCGAAGCAAATAGAGACATCCATGGAGGTGTACATAGATGACATGTTACAGGTAAAGTCAACCCTGTTAGGAGCTCCATGGCTAAATGCATCAGGGCATTCCAGGATCCACGAGAGAATCTGACATGAAGTTGAATCTGGCCAAATGTGCCTTTGGGGTCTCAGTAGGAAAATTCTTGGTTTATAGTCAAAAACCAAGGTGGGGCAACAAATCCAGGACAAGATAAAGGAAGCTGTGCTCGACATGCGCCACCATCGAACATAAAGGAGGTCAGCGTTTAATTGGAAGAATAAGCGCCTTTAAGCTGGGGTTTGTATCAGGCGGCGATAAATGTCGGTATACTTAGGGTTCTAAAGAAAGCTTTTCATGGGATGCACATTGCGAAGAAGGCGTTCTCGACGTGAAGACTTATGCGAGCTCTCCCCCGTTCACAGTAAGCTCCTCGGAGAAGGAGAACTCCTTACTCTCTGTACACAGCGGGTTTCGGATTTCTCGACCGGCGCCGTTCTTATCGGAGACAGTAGGGTACAACATCACATCTGCTATTGCAGTAGGAGCTGCGAGAGGAAAGAGCAAAGAGGGAATTGCCCAGATGGAAAACTAATCCTAACGTGTTGCCTTTGGCAGCTCGCCCTTATTTTCAAGCTCACACCATTGAAGTCCTAACAGAATACCCGATGAAGCAAGTGCTACCTGAGCCGAGACCTCGGGAAGGCTGATGAAGTGGGCCGTATTTGGCGAGTTTGACATCGAGATATAAGCCAGAAAGCTGATAAAAGGGGCGGGTCTTAGCGGTTCGTCATGGAATTCACCTCGCGAGCTGCTAGGGATACTCAAGCGACATTTAACCTCCCCATGCGGGCGTGCGTGAGGCAGGGCGCTGATATGAGACGAGGCTAGGGCTAATCCTAACCTCCCAGGAAGGAATAGATATCAGTATGCACTCAGGTCGGGTTCCAAGCCTCGACAACGTAAGTATGGCCGGAGTCATGCGGACGACCTCGCCCCCGTTCGATGGAAGTTGACCAGCTTGAGGTGTGCAGCGACTCCCAGTTGGTAGTAAAACAAATAGAAAGGCGCTATGAGGCGAAGGAAAAAATGATCCTATACCTCCAGGTACGGATTTATTGAAAATTTCTCTTGGTCGGATTGGAGACACATACCAGACGAGAGGTAGGCGGATACCGGCAGCGGCCCACGGCCTCCCGAAGATCTCGGTAGATTGGCACATCGAGCACCTCGCAGAACCTTCCATAGACCTCAATGACGTGGAGGTCTCCCCCGTCATGTCAGAGCCGAGTTGGATGGACCCCATTTGGGGCTACTTAATAGAAGCAGTTACTACTCGGCTTGACCGAAAGAGGCACCGCTTTGGGCGAGTCGGCCAGTTTACTATTCATAAGGGGAAGCCTTTACAAGCGGGTTCTTCCCTGTCGAGTGTATTGCGAGGAAGGGCGGGCCTGCATGGCAGGGAGGTACATGAAGGTATATGCGGAAACCACATCGGAGCTCGGGCATTAGCAGGAAAAGTTTTAAGGCAAGGATACTACTGGCCCACCATGCTCAGAGACGCGACCGACCTAGTCAGGAAATGCAAAATTTGCGAGGAGCACGCTAAAGTCTCTCACCTCCCATCCGAGCCACTGACGTCAGTCACAAGCCCCTGACCTTTCCAGCAGTGGGGTTGGGATATATTGGGACCTCTGCCTATTGGAAAGAGCCAATGCAAGTTCATCACCTCTGGCGCGTGCGGGTTATTTCACCAAATGGCGGCAGAACCTCGGCCCACTATAACGAAGCAGAAGATCACGCAGCTTTGTTTAGCGATCCACGTGTACGGGTTTGAAATCCTGAGAGCTGCGGTGTCGGTGATAGGCGGTCGACAATCTTAAGTTCGAGGAGTTTTTGTGCGGGCTGGGATCGAAATGTTCTTGTCCCGGTATATCAGCGGGATTTAACGAGGCAGCGAGGTCACCATCGGAACCCTTAAAGCAACGTTGAAGACGAATTAGAGGTCTTAAGGGAAAATGGGTAGAATACACTCCCAGTGTTATGGGCATACGAGCAGTGTGTAGTCAGCCCGACTGAAACCCCATTCGCCACGGCTTTCGGCGCAGGAGGTAGCCTAGTCGGGTCGGATTAAAGTCACCAAGGATCGGAGTGTGACGTGGAACATAGCAGAGGGCTCTCGCCTAAACCTCGACCTCACAGATGAAAAGCGTGAGCGAGATCTAGCGTGCGAAGGCCCATCCAGGAAGACGGCGAGATATTACGACCCGAAAAGTCAAACCCGGGATTCCTGACCACTGGTCTTCAAAAGCTCTTGCAGTGGAAGGAATTGACACATGGAAAACTAGGGCCCAACTGGGAAGGCCCCTACATCGTATCTCGCGTCGTCAAACCTGGCAATTACGAACTCCAGACGGAGGAGGGAAAAATTCTACCTCATGCTTGGAATGCTGAGCACCTTAAGCGTTTTTATCAGTAGACCTCGTGTTGTAATCTTACATAAAGTATTATCAGTTTTCGGACGACGAACTGTGTGTTTATTGATTATTTTGTCAGACGTCTCAGACAGCTCAGCCAGGGAATGTACAATAAAATTACATACATCGGAAATGCACAGAATCGTATTTCGAAAATAAAATCTCTGCTGTTGATAAAGGTACAGTGATTACAAGCATTAGTGTCATTTCCTTACATCTCGAAATAAATGATCTGAAGCCAGTTTCTGAAAAAAAAGAAAAAAGAAAAAAAGAGCTTCAAGAGAGAGAAAAAGAGAGGGAAAGGAAGAGAGAGTGCGAGAAGGAAAAGATGGAAAAGAAGGAGAGGGAGAAAGGAAAGGGAGAAAGAGTGCAAAAGGAAAGGAAAAGAGATGGAAAGAGAAGGAGGGAGAAGAAAGGAAGAGGAAACGAAAAGAAGGAGAAAGAGAAGAAAGAAGAGAAAGAAGAGAAAGAGAAAGAATAGGAGAAAATAGAAAAATCAATTCAAAAAAATGTCTGCAGCCTCTCGGGCCTCCCTGCCGCAGAAAATTTGGGAATAACATAACTCCCACGAGGGAAACTAGGGAAAACATAACTCCTACAAGCGAAGATAGTCGAGCGAGCCACCGGCCCGGAATCCACTAGGAGGATCCCTGCGAAGGCGACCAAACCTTGGCGCTTCATTACGCGCAGTTCGATTCTGCATGAGGAGGAAGGATCGAGCATAGGCTCCATATGAAGGAATAATGGTTATAGAAGGCTAAACACTCGAGAAAATCACACATTTGTTTCAATTCTCCATAAACCTGACATTAAAGGCACGCATCTTTCGAGCGGAGAATCCAGATGTCCCATTCGGCTATTTCAGTAAAGCCTCGGCTTTAGTTTGAAGAGCTGTTGCTCTTTCCCGGGCCATGTAGCCCGAGAGATAGTTCGACTCAGGGCGGTTTGTTCCTTAAAGCCTCGGCCCAATTTGAAGAGCTCATTTGCTCACTAGGCCATGTAGCGAAGACAGATTATTTCGAGTAGGAATGGCTCATGCGAGGCTCGGCTTGTAGAGCTCAGCTGACTCGATAAGGCCTCGCGCCCACGAGCCTCGAGCATTTGTGGAGATTAACAACTTCGAAAGAGAGCCTCAGCGCTTCCCGGGGCCCGGCTTAGTTTGTAGAGCTGTTGCTCACCTCGAGCCATGGCGAGGCGGTTGCTCAGGCGGTTTTGCCCATAAAACCTCGGCGGTTGGCTCAGCGGCTACCGATGAGCCTTGCGCCCGAGCCTGCATCCATTTCCGGTTGCGAGGCTCAGCGGCTCATGAAGGCCTCGGCGCCCGAGCCCGATGCTTTCGGTTGCGAGCTCGATAGCTCGGGAAGGCCTCGGCGCTCGAGGCGACTCGGTTCTGGCTGCTGGCGGAGGCCTCGGCGCGGGGAGCCTCGGCGACTCGGTTGTAAAGCTCAATGCTCACCTGGGCCATGCTTGAGAGGCAGTTCGGTTGGCGATTTTGCCCATAAAGCCTCGCGGCCCGGTTTGAAGCTCCGCGGCTCAATAAGGCCTCAGCGCCCGGAAGCCTCAGCGGCTCGGTTGCGAGCTCAGCCGGCTCGAGGAAGGCCTCGCGCCAAGAGAAGCCCAGCTGACTTCGGTTTGCAAAGCAACGGCTTAGGAAGGCCTCGGCGCCCGGGAGCCTCAGCGGCTCGGTTCACGAGCTTAATAGCTGGGAAGGCCTCGGCACAGATCCAGTGGCTCGGTTAGGTAGAGCTCAGCGGCTCGGGAGGCCTCGGCGCGGGGCCTCGGCTCGGTTGTAGGCTTATGACTCGGGGAAGGCCTCGGCGCCCGAGAGCCCGGCTTGGCTCAGTTCGCGGAAGCTTAACAGCTCAATAAGGCCTCAACGCAGGCCTCGGTGGCTTAGGCTCAACGGCAGGAGAGGAGCACCGGCGCCCAGGCCCGGCAACTCGGTTGCAAAGCAACAACTTAGGAAGGCCTTAGCACTGGGCCAAATAGCTCGATTCGTAGAGCTTAACGACTGAATAAGGCCTCATGGCCGGGCCTCGGCGGCTCGGTCTGAAAAACCTGTTGCTCCCGATTAAGGCAACGCGACCCGAGTCGGTTCGGCTCGGGCGGGATGGCCCATGGGCCTCGGCCGGCAGTTTAAGAGCTTAAAGCGCTCGGCTAAAACGACCCAGGAAGCGAGTCATTTCGGCCGAGGCGGGGAATACCCATGGAGCCTCGTATTTCGATTTGAAACTCAAGCGTTCATCAAGGCAATGCAACCCAAGAGCCAGTTCAGCTCAGGCTAATCAGCCCATGAAGCCTCGGCGGCCCGGTTTTCGAGAGTCCAACTGCTCAGGAAGGGCCATAGAGCCACTAATTCAGGACAGCTCAGGCAGAGCAACCCAAGGGGCGCAATTATAAAAAAAAAAAACGGTAAAAACGACAAGATAAAAAATAGAGATTGTTCATTGATAAACGGCGTTACATATACGGGTTGAAGCCAGGCACAAAAAAACAAAAAACAAGCAAAGTCATATAGAGGAGTTCAGGCGTTAGAGGAAGGGGACGGGCCTCAGCAGGAGTGTTTGGATCTCCAGAGCAGTCTGCAGAAAAGGACTCTTCAGCCTTCTCATCGTTAAGGATGTCGAAGCTAAGATCCAAACCCGGGTAGGCATTAGCAGCCTTCCTTTGAAAGGCAAGTCATCCAGAAGCCCATTATTAGTCACGGGCCTCATCCTGAGAGTGTTTATAACCCGTCCGTATGAAAACTGACGGAGTTTCTTGCCTCGAAGGTCGCCATAACCCACTTGGCACTCCTCGGTCGGCGTTCAACGAGCTTGCGGCCTCGGAAGCTTCACGGCGGGCTCAGATCTATGTGTTGTAGCAATGCTGTGACTCATCTACGGCAGCACGCTTGATTCTTCCCTAGTTGCGCGGCTGGATTGGGACGATTCACATTTCGTCACGACTACACGAAGCTCGGTCCCAGAGCAGCTGCGGCCAGTCCTAGCCTCCAGCAGGTCATCCTGGGCAGCTTGCAGCCAGTCCATGACTCCTCGAAGCTCAACCTCGGCTACTTTTAGGCTATCCCGAGCCTTTTCTTCCCCTCGGCCAGCCTTCCTTGTAGGCGTAGTGTGCCTCGGATCGGACTTAAGCTTCACGGCCTCCTCCGTCCTTGATACACTTTTGATTTTCATTCAGCTCGCTCGAGAAACAAGTAGTCACCCTCGCTTTGTAGACTCTGGCGGCTTTGACGTGGCCCTCGTTCAATCTGGCCCTCTTGGCCAAACTCTTCAAATGAGTAGCCACTTCGATACGATTAAAGTCGACCTGGCTTCGAACCCAAGATAAGCAGACCTGACAGACACGAGGAACTTATAGAGGCAACCCCCTGAAGGGATAGAGCCAAGGCTTTCTTAACAGGCAAGGCACCCGACCTCTTGAGGTCATATTCTCGGAGGATGGACGAGACCGCGCTAGCCGCAAGCTCGGCATTGAAGAGTAAGGAATCGCCATCTCCGTCAACTTCGGGGCGTTTCCCTGTCAGCTCTTCCGCCCTCTACGAAGGAGGCTTTGCGCCCTGCGTAGAAGGACTCCAAGCAGTAATAGGCATGACCTCCAACAGAGGCTCAATAGCCCTTCCTGAGGAGTCTTTGGTCTTTGCGGCGAGGAGCCCCGGAGCGGGTTGCGAGACTTGGGGCTCTAGGAACCTCGGGGCCGAAGGCGGCATTACTGCTGCACTTGGACGTGGGCGGAGAAGGTGAAGAACTGACTGACTTCGGGACTTTACCCGGGGTGGTAGCGCTATAGGAGAGTCCGAGTTTTCCGGCTTCACACTCGGGACTTAGGGAATGACGGGCGGCGTGGTGTGTAAAATGTCTGTATGTCTTGTGAGTGCGTAGCCCTGAGTAATATAGTGTACCCAGTAGTGCGGATATCGATCACGGGGGATAGGTGTGGTGACTCTGATTTGCTTTTCAAATATTATGCGGATATCGTATTGTGTGAAGGGTACTAGTGTGCGAATATAAACTAAGCAAACTAATCACGAATGAATGCTTATGTAATGGAGACTAGGGCTTTGTCTCCTGCTAGCTTTTCGATGGATTATTTCTTAAAGATAATATTATTCGAGTTTGTTATGATTTATTGTGGCAGAGTGATCTTGCTACGAGATACCCTCTCTCGGGTGTATTCGCCTATCTCGCTAGTAGAGTTGAGTGTCTACACTTGACTCGGTGCTCAGAAATGATTTAATGTTCGCCTTAATTGCCACCTTCGGGTTCGAGATATCTACATTCTAGAGATCAACCATTTACTCTACTCACTCCTAGGTATCCTCATCTCTCGAATCTTGGATCTCTAGTATGGTCACTAATGTTGGCCCAAGCATCACCATGTAATAAATTCACGGATGTAAAGCGGGCGATGAATCATAAATCAATGAATAATATAAATTAATAAACTTTAATCCATTCGAATGTGACAGGTTCAAACACACTCCAGGTGTGGTGGATCAAACATAAATGAATAAGAAAATACCAATATGTGATATAAAACATCGGGCCTATTATCCAAACCAAGAGCAACACAGCACCACGCTCTTCTTCGAGATCGGCTGCCGCTCCCGCCCTGGCTTCCACGCCCTAGTTCGCACGACACCCCCACCTCCGATCTCCGACCGCCTCCCATTTGCTTTAATGATTGAGAGGAATAACTGAAGGACGTCAAGGAGACGGCTTGAGCCGCGATACGCGACTGTCGCTGTTGACTTCTTTATATGTCGCACCTCGCGCCGCTGACGCTGACGCCACGACATCGACGCCGCAACGCCCTATCATCTGCTGATCGCTTCTCTCCCTTCCCACCAAAATGTCAGCCAAAACCCAGCCTTTTTTCACCTCAAGAACAACCAACACCGATTCAGATGAGCTGCCAAAAGTCTTGACGTGATGAAATATAAAATAACGCGAAAACGTGAAGACCGACGCAGGCAACTTTCGAAAGTGTTTTAGACACTCATCGTGACAAATATTCCACTCGAGCGCCAAAGCCTCCCTTAGTGGGCTTCGTAGCCGGGAGGCCCATCGTGAGAAAGCGAATAACGGAGGGAGGTGAAGGTTCTACAGAAGGTGATTCGAGGACTCGAACCCGAAGATCCTGATACATCCGACTCGACAGCCCGAGTAAGTGCAATGTATGTACTTTAGCCAACTCCCCGCTGATCATTTTTGTTCTCAAAATAGATCCGCGAACATCTCGAAAGATATACAACCAATGCGTAATTAGCGATACTTATAACTTGGCAAAGATAGAAAATAAACCAAAGCGATGCTCACGAAGATTCTCCTGAGTGGTCCAGCAAGACTCAGAGGTCATCCTTATCAAGGGATCAGACTTAACCGCGGGCTGATCGACGGTTAGAAGTAACGTTCCTTCCAAAGTCTATGGAATGATGGAAGTTCCGAGATAATCAAAGGAGCACCGGTACGCCTGGAAAGGTAAAGAAAGCCCTCCAAGGCCTCCTTCACACTAAAAGGTCCAGGAACAGAGCTATACTGGGAACACCAAAGCCCTTGTCCCTGAAGAAAACCAACAGCCCAGTCAGAATACCCTAAAAATTAGGCGCAAGTTGAGAAGGGTAGACATTGAAATGTTGCAAAAATCTTTTTATAAAGGTGAGAATGAGGCCGCTGGTTAGACACCGAAGAAACACACCATCTGCACTGGACCACGTAGTCAAAATGTCGAGACCAGACGGACACCAAAAGGCCTATAACGCAAAGTTACCCATACAAAGGCTCGATTCTGCTAGGTCCCACCGCCAAAGCATTCTGCACGGCTGATTTCAAATATTCCGATCCCCAGGGGTATTTAACCTCATCAATTCTCCCCTTACCCTGTCCAGGAAAAAGGCTCCCTCGGCGCTTTCAAGAGCAACCCGCTAGAAATTGTCAGAGGCGTCACCTGTCCGTCCTGAACCGGGAATAGCAGAGGAATCACCCCCAATGTGCAACGAAGAAGAACGACCCGGACCCATGAGAATAATAGGAACAAAACAAAAAGGCTACCTCAGGCAAGGTTTCACAAAACGCTAGAAAAACTCGCACGGGGCGTCGTGAGCGAATGTCGAGGAAAGGAAACCCCAACTCAGAAACAAAAAGGTGTCAAGACTGGCGGAACACAAGGCGAAAAGGTCAAGATACCTTAGAAGAAACCCAGAGTGAACTGGAAAAGATGGGCGCGAAAACCAAAAAGTCATCATTATCACAAGACATATAACGGCGACTAAGCCCTAACCGAATCAGCCCTGAACAAACACGTGGAAGTCACATCCGATTCAATAAACGATACAGCCCTTGCGCACGCCCACCGTACACAAGGGCTGGGGGGCAATTGATAGGGTTTGAAAATAGGTGCGAAGGCCCATTCAACAAGCCCAAGGAAAAGGCAAGCCCAGTGAAACGATCGGGCCTCGCACAGCCCAAGAAGAAGCCTTTAGTTCGTTTCGCTCTAAAACCGATAAAGCATAGACAATCCAAAAGTCCATGCCTCTCTAAATCAAATCAAATCTCACTCAGAAGGGAAGCAGGATACCCCTAATAATAAATTTTATCCAAAGAATCAAGCCGAATCTCACCAATGAGTGCAAAAGGATAATTCTCAATAACTGCTCCCTCATTATCCCTTAACAAACCGATAGCGATAAAGGCAAAAAATACCCCATCCAATGGGAAAGAATCCTTACCACCATCCAATTGGGAAAAACATATACTATAAATACCAGTCACCGTTGAAAGGCACAAAAAAACATTCGCCTCTAAGCAAACTATCTTTCTCTCGTGAAGGAACCGACTTAGGCATCGGAGCGGCCACCGCGAAGCTCTCAAATGACCCTCTTCTCTTGTTTTCAGGTGAGAGGAGAGTAACGCTAGAGCCTCGCGGCATCACTCTTCAAGAGCAACTTCTAGTTCCGGCCCAACGACCCCAACACACTCCAACCCAGTCCGATTGAAAAAAGCATCATCACTACCCATAATTTTTTTTTAACGCTACAAAAACTGCAACATCCTCATAAAACTCATCAAGATGCCTTATTGATTGTATACATGAAGAATAAATCTGTATAATCCTGCAGCCTTTTAGATACACTGCAGCCCATATGAATATCATGATATAAAACCATAAAATCATGATTTTACCCCGTCTGAGACGTGGGATTCATTTCTTAATTTTGCCAAAACCTAAATACTCTACTACATATATTCTTACACAATGGTTTTGAAAGAGAAACAAAAGGAGTCATATAAATTGAACTTGTTTCTACACAGAAAGGTAAGAAATCGGAATAATAATGATTTCTTATATAGATTTCTCCAAATTTTCAACCAAAATTCATGATGTAGGATCAGCTAATATAAACCTTCCTAAACCAATCGAACAAGGCAAAGGCAAAACATTGCTCTATACCAAATGTAAAATTAATAATTAAACCATTTGATCATATCAAACAAAATCATAATACGATTAGATCATATGCGAAAGCAAGATGTTAGAACTTACCTCCGGTCATTGTTCAGAAATAGAGGAAAACTGGAACATTGGAAAATTGAAAACTGAATATGATTGAAACTAAGAAACCAAAATGAAATGATCACTTCTTGTTCTTCCAAACCTTTCTCAATCAAAACTCGATGATAAATTTACTGTATAGAGGAGTAGGCTTAGGGACCCAAAAATGTGCCTCATAGATTCCCTATATGGAGACCCGTCCATCACTAGTTTCCTAAAGATATGCAAGGGTTGAAGAAGGGTGTTCTTTAAAAGGGAGGTTAAAAATTTAAATTTAAAACTTTAAATATATGGACCATTCTAACATTCATTCGAACAAGTGCGTGCCTCTTTGGTTTTTGAAAACCTTTTATTAAAAACAAATTTTAAAAATACAAAAAAACATTATTTTAACGTTCTTTAAAATTTGTTCTTTTTCTCTATGTTCCTTTTTCAGAACAAAATAACGATGTTCAAAAACTATAAACAACCGCACCCTAATTCTCTAAAAACTATTTCTTCATCATCCAAAGTCTTACAAAAAAAGGGGTGGGGGGAGATGGCTAAGTTTAAGTCAAATAAGCATCTGTTTTTGCCTCTATCTAATCATTCAAATCTCATAATGAAATCTGACCATACCTTCATGGGCTTTTCTTTCTGTTTTTCATGATTGGAATAATGCCAAGAACCTAATGGAAAATCGGAATGTGTCAAACTTTATTTGTGTGCACAACTCTTGTTAAATGTACTAAAATTAATTCATATGTTCTTAAAACTTAAGCCAAGTAGTAAGGCTTAAGCATGACATAAGAACATTGTAAATAAGAGTAAGATAAATGGAAAATATGACTTTAAGTTATTTTAATGTTTGTAGAACAACTTATAGGAGAGATCTCCTAGATTCGCAGTAGTTTTTTTGCTTGGACATTGTAATCCCTTTTAATCAAGTTGTATACGGGGCTGCTTGGTCCTTTGCCTTTTCAATATATTTGATCATGGATTAACTTGAGGTGCCATTAAACTTTATCAATAGATTTGGCTATTGTTAAGCATTGAATATCATATCATGCATGCTCAAAAAAATAAATAAAAACAAAATTATTTTATGAAGTTTGGTGGAAAACTAGCTCATGAAAGAATATGGAAAAGAAGCTTGAGTCATTTGCACAAGTCTTTGGTTCTTTACAAACGGGGGTTTGAACCCTTGACCCCTTGTTTGGAAAGGTATGATACTTAACCATCGCACTACTATGCCCTCCTAAAAATATTTATGCCCTCCTGACCATATTTTCTGGCTTCGCCACTACTCTTTGGTGATTACTTTACCTGTTAGCTAGTCGTTATTTTTATGAAGTGTAAATGACTGCTTATGGCTTCTTTGACAATACTAAGCATCTTCAAACATCCCGTAACCTATCCCACAGCCCATCTAACTGGCTAAAGTTCGAACCTAGCTTATTTTTAGGTGAATTGGGTCGTAAGCTTCATTTTAGATCAACCTAACCAGTAACCCGATAAAATTCATGGGCCCAAGAATTTTCTATCCAAATTCTCATAAAAAGGAAGGATAAAATTTGTGACGCCCCAAAACCCAGTCTTGTTGTTTAGCTCATCAGCACAACGGAGGCACATGGATTCAGTAACTGATATCACCTTGTTGTGTCTCCCATTGCTCGAGATAATGTACACCACAAAAATCGAGGCGAAATTATAAACTTTGTTCGGGGGGCTACCCGATATCTGACACAATATACTTGGTATATCCATAACCCATCAAGGTCCTCACTTGAGAAGTAATGGCCACATAGGGTCCATCTGTCCATATCCCAATATATTCTCTGACTATATCCTGATAGTCCATTTATTACATACTAGAAATGATATTAGCCTTGATCCGAAAAGGAGCTGAGTACAATTCTTTTATACAAAATACATACTTCATCTAGTTTGTCCTAAGCACTTTACAAAAAGATTTATCAAGGCCACATGAAGCCTTCTTCACAATCACGGTCTCGATAGAACCTTGTCATCGGTGGAGACCACACCTGAAAGGGGTCCTATGACGCAGAGTGAGCATTGCCCGATAGAGAATAATTCCCTCTGAGGGCTACTCCTCACCTAAGTACACATGCAATGCCATTTCACACATTCAGGTAAAAACATACGCATTTCTACTCAAATGTCTACATGCCATGGATGAGAATGTGACTCTGTAACACCCCAAATTATACTTTAACATTTTTATAACATGTTTTTGGTATAATAAAAGTAAAGACATATTTTTCTGAAATAAAATAATGATAAAAATAAAATAAGGAAAAATCCGGAATGAATATAGGAGTTAAGGGTAAATCAATAATTTATTAATTCAAGACCCAAAGGTGATAATTGAAGAAGATTGTATGCTAATATAGGATTAGGATAAGTGGAATTGCAAATAAAAGGAAATTAAAGGACTAAGTTGCAAAAAAAAAAACACAATTTAAGTCAAATGTTAGGATAAAGCCCAAACATGGCTTTAAAGAAATCTCATTTTGGCATTTATGTTAGAACCAAAATCGGATAAGGAGAAAGAAAAGAAGAGAAGAGAGAAAGAAGAAGAAATCAAGGTGTGAAATTGTTTGTATAGGCTTTGGTGGGATTGTGTATGGAATTTTGTAAGGAATTTGTTAGGATTTGTATGGATACTTGTTTGGAGGTTTGGAATACCTCTTTTTGTGTAGAATCCTTGTTTGGAATGGTTGTTTGGTTTGGTTATGGTCCTCAATTGAGAAAAAATTTGTATAGAGAAAATGTTGGGTTTTTAGGGGAGATGATGTCCGTTATTTTTAAACTCATGTTTTTGTTTTAGCCATAACTTGGTCATAACTTATCCAAATTGAGTGATTCAAAATAATGGATAAACTAGATATCTAGAAGAACAAATCTCCATGAAATAGGTGTCTTCAAATTTGGACCCCAAGGTACCCAGAAAATTCGTCAAAGTGAGGTTCTGTTTTCAGGTCAATTCTAATACAGTTTTGGGTTTCAGAACAGTTTTGGTATTTAGGCCATAAGTTGAGTTTCACTCATCCAATTTGAGTGATTCAAATTTCTGGGTAAACTATACTTATAGAAAAACAAATCTTTATGAAATAAGTATATCCAAATTTGGATTCCATTGGACCTAGAAAATTCGTCAAAGTAAGGGAACAATTATGTCCACGAAATACGTCTGAAACAGGTCCTTGAGCTGATAATTCAGGTTGTTTAAATCATAACTTGAGTTATCTTGATTCCAAATAAATTGATTCAAATTTGCAATGCAACCTAGACATGCAGGAGAACAACTTTTATGAAGAAATTATGGTTAAATTATGTCTCTATCATTCCCATAAAATTTTCAAAAATAGGACACAATTCCATATTATGTTCCTGAAACAAGAGCAGTTCGAAATGTTTAGACCATATCTCCCAAATTAAAAGTCCAAAGGACATGATGTCTGAACCATAAGAAACTTAAGACATAAGGGTATATTGAGTTAGAAGATCACTTTCTCTAACAATCCCTTTTGAGGGTTCAAAGAATTATATAGTGAAAATGGACTTGCAGGAGCTGCCTAAGTATTCGAGCAGTGGTTTTGGAAAGCGGGGGTAACCATAAAGGTTATATAAATGTATTGTTATATGAAAGCTAAAGTGAATACACGTATAATTTTTTTATATGAAAAAGTGCAAAGTACAGTTAAATATTTATAAGATATTATTTGAGAATAAATATCTCATAAGTATACATGATATCAGTAGTTATTCATGTATAAGAGATATCTTTTTCTAATACCTGAAAGATTGTTGAGAAAACATAATAAAATTGATTGCTAGCTTATTACCGGGTAGTTGGATAGATAGGCATGCCTATAGGGATACAGTTGTTGCAACATACAGTTTATAGATATCGAGGCCCCGTTTGGGTCGATGACATAGATCCCATTTGGATCATTATAGCGGCCGTTTAGGTGCTAAATAGAATCGCCTCGTGCGGTGATAGTACCTTCGAGTACATACAGTTCTTTCCCGTATCCACTTCTAAGGTTTATGCAGGCATGAAACATAAAAGCAAATGACAAGTATATGCAAATGAGATGTATATGATATATGACATGATATGAGAAGCATAACACTACTATGTAATGATAATATATGGTTACAAGAACAATAGGTAAAGTGTAAGATGACACAAAAAGTATATGAAATATGATAAGAAATTAAACATGTTATGAAAAAGTAGATATGAGAAATGGATAAGTATATGTAAATGTTATATTTGTCATAAGTATATGCATGTATCTATAGTGAGATGATCCTTATTAGGGGGTCGTCGCGAGTATTATTTAAGATATAAAAGGCAGCACGGTGTTTCGTCAGGTGTGGCGCGGAGAGAGCAGGAGGGACGGAATGATTCATCAACGGTCGAAATTCGACCGTCATAGATTTTAGCTGGAAGACCATTTTGGTCCGATGTATATGTATTTTGTTTCTTTTTGTAAGCAAGCGTAAAATGGCCAAATGTTGAACACTTCCATATATGAGCTCTTGTATATATTTTGTAATCATTTGCTACCTGATATAGTCTGAAGTTAAATGTTTAACATTATATGAATGAACAATCTTAAAGATTATAAGTTTATAATAAACATGAAAAAAAAATGACACCTAGAAACGACCTGGGATTTTGAGTTAGGAAATCACAGCCTCTGTCCCATGTCCCGAGTCTCCACCGACTCCCTCACACATGCATATGCCAAGTGTGAAAAACGTCATTTATGTTCTATCAATGACCATTTTTCCAAAACAAAAGTTTTTTTGTTTTATAAGTCAAAATCCATTGGACAAACAACGAGAAGGGGAAATTCCACTTGTTTTACGAGAAGTCCGTTGTGTTTTTATTATTGGATACAAATTTTTCGAGATCTCACCGCGGAGGCTCCATGCCTTTCAACATTTACCGCATACTTTATAATATTTGGATACATATGTTTAACCCGAGAGAATACAGGGTTTTCACGAGGAGTATCTATCCCTGCTTGCTATACCCAACACACGTATTTTTCATTTCCTTTTTCTTTTATGCGACCGTGAGACTCAATTTGGACGTTGTCCCATTTTACCGAGCCCACCATCAAACACCAAACACAATGTCTATCTCTACCAAGCACTCATACCCATGTCATGCGATGTCCCGTGCATAAATACAATGCAATGCCATTGCATGTATCTCATGCTACATGCACAATGAATGTCACGTGCAACAGTTCAAAATGATACTTCATGCCAAGTATCATGGATAATCATATTTAATACATATAATTATTCCCCTTTAATTTCCATATATCTAACACATATATCTCAACATGTTTCACAATACAATAAACATGTTATTCACTTTTCATACATCTCAAGCATATATCAACACCAATTATCAATCATACAAGCAAGGATAACTTAGTACCCTTTATCAATTGTGGCATAAACGTATACAAAACAATCCACACATCAATTTTTGACAAGAGCAGGAAAACACCTAAAACTGTGAGCACCAAATGTCATTCACTGGCACATGGTTAAATTCTAGACTCAAAGAGATTTTCGTAGAGTCCAAGAATGCACAAATCGGAGTTCAGACGATAAAGTTATGGTTGTTCGAAGTTGAAGCTGCCGATTCGCATGGGTGTGCGAAAATTGTTCAAACCCCAAAACCCAGCACTACACCTACAACCAACACTCGGACAACCCAAACCAAAAACAATCCGAGTTTAGTCCCGGGACTGATTATCCATGGCTACGGGTAAGCTGGATGCCCAGCCACGCCTAATTAAGTAACCAAAGTTTACGGGTGGCAAAGGGTCAATTTATGTCTTAAACCGGGCCCGGTCATAACAGCCAATAAACCATGACCCTAAGATTAGAGTTGAACCAAAATGGCTTTTACATGGCCACTAGGTAAGAAATAATCAGTGTAGGAGAAACCCCTACCTTTTTTAAACTTCGACGAAAAATTCGGATTTCGGTACCTACGCGTAGCCCTTATCGCGTAGACCAACTTTAATTCTCGGACTAACGACTTCTGACTGTCGGAACACCGGGAATCGGAGCCCTTTTTTTTTTCTTTTTTTTTTCTCCTCTACGCACGGTTTTCCTCCTCCCTTTTTTTTTTCCCTCATTTTCTTTCCTTTCTTCCTTTTTCTTTTCTTTTTTCTCCTTTCCTTTCTTTTTCTCCTTTTTTTTTTCTCCCTTTCCCCCACCAGATTTTTTTTTATTTCTTTCAAGTGAGAGGAAGCTTCCTTTCACTCTACTATTTATCTTACAATGTGTCACCTCTTCCATGGTCCATATGTCACATGGACACATGTTCTAAGCGGCCTCTCACACGAATGACTCTCATTGCCATGTCCTTCTCCCCTGGTGCCATGTGTGACCTGGTCATGTGCACACCCCCATGTGTCACCCGACACCTGGTATCTCGAAAAACGTGAAATTTCGACCATTCATAATTCAATGAAATTCAACTGGATAACTAGATTTCGCGATACGAATATAATGGTGAAGTCTGTTTCGTCATCCGAGATCTAGAAAATTTCTAGATTTTCCACCTATACTATAACGGCAAATTACCATTTTACCATTTTTCAGAAAAAATTGAATTTTCCCTTTAAAAGAATTTCGTCCCCAAAATTCACACACACTAGCACACGCAATCACATGCATATGCTATAGAATCGAACAATATTCTTGCCCGTAAGCACGAGAGTAGAACATAACCTGAATAATCGACTGATATGTCGGCTCGGTCTGAGGTGTAATGGCGTAGACACGCCCTTGGGTCCCCGAAGTCTCGGCCTATGAGCCCTGTACTCGACCTCGACCCATGCCATGGCCTCTCTAGCTTACCTGCGAGATAACCGGTGCATGTACCGTACCTTGGGACTGATACTGGTTCCCCTGGCCTGTGCTAGGGTAAGAAGAGACAAACTGTGTCTATGCATGTCCCACTGATGATTGGGACTGAGGTGTCCCATAACCCTGGGATCCCTGCCTCTATGGGTAATCTAGTCTCATAAACTCCTAGGTAAATACCTACTTAGACCATGATACCAAGTTGTGACGCTAGCATCAAATACCAAGCACTGGGCAATCATAAACCTAAGCCCTAACACTAAGTTGTGATGCTTGTACCAAACATTGAGCTCTAGGTAATTCGCATACCTTAGCTTTGTACTACAACCGAATGTCCTAGACCCATGCTCATCAAGCCACTAGTATTTATACTTACGGCTACGTCTGCAGAGTTGTGAGCCTTAAAACCCGGGATTTCGTTGACAGCCCGTCAGCCACGTGGTATGGATTTCGGGTAACCCAATACCACATTGTTGTGTCCCATTTATTAGGATCCATATTTTCATAAAAATCGGGCAGAGTCTTCTTTGTTCGGGGAGCTCTACCTAATATACAACCTGTATAACAGTATATCCATGACCCATCCAAGGTCTCAACAAAAGTAGTAATGACCACACAGGGTCCATCTGTCCATATCCCCAATATACAACTATATCACAATAGTCCATTATTACATACCCAACTATATTGGCGACAGTCCAAAAGAATTTAATTACAATTCTTTTATACAAAAATACATGCTAGCACTAGTTTATCCTAAGCACTTTTTACAAAAAGATTTATCAAGGCCACATGTCGACTTTCTTCGCAATCACGACCTCGTCTGAGCACCGTCCATCAGTGGAGACAGCTAAAAGGGGGTCCCACGATGGAGTGAGCAATGCCTAGTAGAGAATAATTCCTACAAGGGATACTTCCCACCTAAGTGCACATGCAATGCCATTTCACACATTCAAGTAAAAACATACACATTCCTACTCAAATGTCTACATGCCATGGATGAGAATGTGAGTAACCTTGTCCCATGTCCCGAGTCCTCACCGACTCTCTCACACATGCATATGCCAAGTGTGAAAAACGTCATTTATGTTCCATCAATGACCATTTTTCCAAAACAAAAGCTTTTTGTTTTATAAGTCAAAATCCATTGAACAAACTCCGATATTCACTTGTTTTTACCAAGTCCTTTGTGTTTTTGTGGGTAGCGAATTTCCGGGGTCTCACCACAGGCTTCGCACGCCTTCCGACACTTTCGTAAACTTTTATCGCTAGATACATATGTCTAACCAAGAATACCGAGTTTTTCACCCGAGAGGGTATCATCCTGCTTCAGTATACCCGACACCGCATTATTTTTCGTTTCCCTTTTTCTTTTATGCGACCATGAGACTCAATTTGGATGTTGTCCCATTTTATCGAGCCCGCCATCGAACACCAAACATAGTGTCGATATCTACCATGCACTCATATCCATGTCATGCGATGTCCCGTGCATAAATGCAATGCAACGCCATTGCATGTATCTCATGCTACATGCACAATGAATGCCATGTGCAACAATTCAAAATGATACTTCATGCCAAGTATAATGGATAATCATATTTAATACATATAATTATTCTCATTTAATTTCCATATATCTAACACATATATCTCAACATGCTTCACAATATTATAAACATGTTATTCACTTTTCATGCATCTGAAGCATATCGACACCGATTATCAATCATCTGAGATAACTTGGTACCCTTTATCAATTGTGGCATAAGCAATGCCCACAAAACAATCCACACATTAATTTTTGACAAGAGCAAGAAAACACCCGAAACTGTGAACACCAAATGCCATTCACTGGCACATGGTTAAATTCTTGACTAAAAGAGATTTTTGTAGAGTCTAAGAATGCGTAAATCGGAGTTCAAACGATAAAGTTATCGTTTGAATCGAAGCCTGAATCGCATGGGTGTGCGGTGTTAGGACCCCGAGCCCGGCACTACACCTGGCGATACTTGGCCAACCCAAAACCACAAACAGTCCGGAGTTTACTCGGGGCCGATTATCCATATTTCTGAGCGATCTAGATGCCACGCCCGATCATAACCCGGTACACACGGGTGCGAGAGATTAGAATTTATGTCTCGAAACGCGAATTAGGTCCTTGACCGTCAGCCGCTCTGACCCTAAGATTAGAACTGAACCAAAATGGCCTTTACATGGCCACTAGGCAAGAAATAACCAGTGTAGAATAAGCCACTACCTTTTTTAAACTTCGACCAAAAATTCGGATTTCGGTACCCACACGTAACCCTTATCGCGTAGACCAACTTTAATTCTCGAACTAACGACTTCCAAATATCGGAACACCAGGAATAGGAGCCATTTTCTTTTCTTTTCTTTTTTTTTTCTTCTCCATGGATGATTTTCCTCCACTCCCTTTTTTTTCCCCTCATTTTCTTTTCTTTCTTCCTTTTTCTTCTCTTTTTCTCCTTTCCTTTCTTTTTCTCCTTTCTTTTCTTCTCCCCTTCCCCCCACCGGATTTTTTTTATTTTCTTCAAGTGAGAGAAAGCTTCCTCTCACTCTACTATTCATCTTGTCATGTCACCTTTTCCACGGCCCATGTGTCACATGGACACGTGCAGGTGGCCTCTCGCACCCTTATGACTCTCATGCCATGTGTTCTTCTCCCATGATGCCATGTAGCAGCCCTTGGTCATGCCATGTGACACCATCCCATGTGTCACCCGACACTCGGTGCCTTGAAAAACGTAAAAGTCCGACCATATCAGAATACAACGAAATTCGATTGGGTAACTAGATTTCGTGAAACGAATTCAACGGTGAAGTCTGTTTCGTCATCTGAAATCTAGAAAATTTCCAGATTTTCCACATGTACTATAGCGACAAATTACCGTTTTACCATTTTTTAGAAAAATTGAATTTTTCCTGGGTTTTACAAAATTTGTGTGCCCTAAAATCCTAAACATAAGCCTCAAAACCCTAGCCGCCCTCATCTTTTTTTTTTTCTCATCTTGTTATCTTGTAGCCTATTTTTCTCAAGCAATGAGCAGTGATTTTTTTGCCTGAAATCACCCATATTCATCTTTTTCTTTTATTTTCTTTCTTAATAAAATGGTTCTTTTCACGAAGATTTAGGTTTTATCTTGCTCTTTTGTGTTGTCATCTTTTTATCGATGTTTGATTTGTCGTCAGTTTGTTACGATGTGGTGTTAGTCTTGTTGCCACGTTTTATTTTTGTGGGAGCGATTCAAACATGCAAAGTGGATTTGATTGGTCCAAAATATCAAATTATATCAAATTACGGTCTTTAATATATTGAAGAATTGGAATCGTAAATATTCTAGTCACTATATTTATTATGTTATTGACTTTTATATTGTTTTATCATATAGTCATTTATATTTGGAATCTATTTGATGATGCCTTTTTCAACCGGAACTGGGCTGGAGCGTGTTGGGTCGCTGGGCCGGTCCGCTGTCCCTGGACACTGTGCTCCTCTGCAAAAACAAGAAACAAAGAGAATCGGCGGGGCTCGCCCGTTGCCTCTCCGATGCCTAAGTCAGTTCTTTCCGGGGGAAGAAAAGACCAACTACTTAGGGAGTGAATTTATTGCGTACCTTTCACCGACGAGGTGACCTGATATTTATAGTGGAGGATTTTCCCAATTAGACGGTGATAAGGACTCTATCTTATTGGATGAGGGATTTTCTTTCCTTATCGCTATCAGATTAATAAGGGATAACTAAAAAGCAGTTATTAGGAATTATCCTACTTCCCTTATTGGTGGAGATTTGATTTATAACTAGAAAGCAGTTATTGGGAATTATCATACTTCCCTTTTTAGTGGAGATTTGATTTGATTTATACGATATGGGCTCTTTGGGCTTTCCGTGTTATTATTTTGGGATGGTTGGTGGCTCCGTTTTGGGCTACCGGGAAGCGAGGCGTAGACCACGGCAGACTTCGATGGGGTGTCGGCGAGGAGTGTCACACTTCGGGACTGGGACTCTTCAACCTTTTCTTTCTCAGAGCTGACACCTGTACCTGTTTTCTCATTCATATGCACAAATTCTGTAATAATAAAAAAAAAAATTCTTTTACATATACATTATACATACCACCATAGTGGTATTCATGTTCTATGATTATTACTTCTCCAATAAACAAACCTATACCTATTCAAAAATACGAAGTGCAGGCGGTCGCAGTGAACACCTATCCTACGAGTTGGCACAATCTGCGATGTGGGATGTCACATCCTCTATCCTTGTCTTTGTATGTACCTACGGTTAAAACCCGTGCTAAACTGCAGCCCAGTGGGAAACATATCTGAGGGCGACCAATAACTATGATCGTCTCAACAAAATACCCCTTATCTTATCATTTTCATATAGCGTACACTTCTATCATGTGAGTTTGACATATAACCTTTCATATATTATTTGCTTATTCTAGTACTTATCATTTGATCTATTCTCTTTCTAATGGTTCATATTACATATCCTATTAATTGTATGTCTGTTCGTATACATATATTACTTTCATGGTTATATATATACAAGTTCATTATGTTCTATTTTCATATCTTTGTTATCATATCACTATTATCATATCTTGTATTCATGTCTTTTATTTCATGTACTATTCATGTACTATTTTATATATTGTTTTCCTGTTATACTTTTTATATTACTTTCCCCTTTATGTACTGTACTTGTTCCTATACTTTTCGTGTACTGCACTTTGTACTTTCCATATACTGTATTCATATTAACTTTTTTTGAATCATTTACATTCTTATACATTTTATATATCATATCGAGATCGTATAATCTCATGTTCTGCAAGAACTTATCATCACATAACGGTATGCTTCTCGAATCATATAATATCTTTTCACATGTCATATGCAAATCATTTTGTTTTATGTTTCATATGCGCATAAACCTTAGAAGTGGATAAAGGAAACTATAAGGGGCAGAAAATGTTTGTATACTCCTTTGTCTTGAAACAATGGTCTATAAGGGCCCGAGCGCCCCATTATCATTGTGCGAGACAATGGCCATCTATAAGAGGGCAGAAAATTTGTTATCATTATGCGAGACAATGACCATCTATAAAGAACTTTGAAAGTATTTATGTATTAACCAGGGCCAAGTTGTCGATATCTTTGCAAACTTATTTTTTCCCTAATAGGCATGCCAATCTATCCCTCTACCGAGTTCTAATGACAATCCATTTTATTACATTTTTCTGTACATATCTGCATCTACATGAATAACTATTGTTATCATGTATCTTGTGAATATACTAATATTTATTTAAATCTTTAATACCTTCACATATTTCTTAACCATTATTATTTTGTTCTCATATTTCTTTATAATACGTATATTCATATCTTTTCTATCATTTAGTTTGTCTTACATTATCATATATGTAATCATCATATATCATGAATGCATCATGCACTCTTTATATTCATATATTCATATATATATTTTTATCTATTCATATCCCTTTATATCATTTATGCATCATATCCTTTATGTGTTTCTATCATGGTTCGCTATTCATGTACTTTCTATATTTCTATCCTTCTTGTACCTTTACTCAATTTCATGTGTTCCTATCATGTTTCCATCTATTCGTTTATGTATGACAATCATATATTGATATCATATGCTCTTATATTCATATCATGTCCTCTAATTGTAACATCTTATATCTTGTTAACTTATATCTTCATGTACTTTATCGGACTATCATATCTTATGACCTATACCTATACATTCCTATACTTGTATGTTTTTCTTGTTCTTTATCAGGCTGTCCTATCTCCCGTAGAATGCAAAACGAGGAACTCTTCCTTTGATACTGTAGGTACTTTTCTTATCTATACTCCTTTACATATCAAATCTACATATATTGCTATTTCTTGTTCATATCTACATCCTTTCTTACCATGTATTCCAATTAACTTTAGCAGTGATTAGTACACTTTCGGTACAACAATTCAATTTTCCAGACAATTTGTGGGCACCAAATGCCATTAAATAGCATATGGTTAGATTCTAGACTCGATGAGCTCCATCAGATCGAGAATACCCATAGCAGTCACTAGCGAATGAGTTATGCAAATTGCAAGCCATGAAGAAAATCGGCAACTTGCGGCACCTGCATTAGCGATAGCAGCTACTGTCTTTGTCATTTTCAGGTGTATTATAAGATCAATATTGTATCAAGCTACTGGATAGATTCTAGACTGAAAGGGCTTTCCATAGAGTCTGAACACCCCAGCGAATCCCTAACGAAGAGTTATGCAAGTTGCAAGCCGTGAAAGAATCGGCAACTTGCGGCATGCAATGCGGCGGCAGCTCTTGTCTTTTGTCATTTCGGACTTATTATAAGCTCAATATGGTATCAAACATACAGAAACACACGGCATAAAACCATCCTACAAATCAATCCCAAATCACCCAAAGTAGGAATAAACCAAACTTCCATATCCATACAAATTCTACAATCCATCCTCAAGGAAGATTCCATACTCTAACAATGAATCACACTCTCTAACACCTCAAACTAGCTCAAGGAGGAATTTCATATAAAGTCCACAAATTCACTCTTCGGTCCTAGGTAGTCATACTATCTATGTCTTTGAGAACTCATAATAACCTATCTTTATCACATTACGTGTTCATGACATTTTACCTTTCATCTTCATGTTCATATTTCCGTTCGTTTTCATTTTTCATAACATATTCATGTTTCATGAACAAATCTTACATATTTCATTTCTCATACTTTTCTTGTCTCATGCCTATTGTAACACCCCGTCCCGATGAGGTGCACAGTACATGTAACTGTAAGGGCGCATATGTGCACCAAGTGTCATTATAAAGGATAAAATTTTAAAGTTTTCAAAGAATTGTGGCACTTTTGCAATTAAGGAAAGTGGAGGGAGTGAAAGTATAATTAATGGAAGTTTAAATAGTAAAATAATAATAATAAATTGCCAAAATAGTTTAGGGAAGTCTCGAAAATTCTCTAGATCTCGGGATGGCTGACGGTATGTAGTTAAGTTCGTCTCGCGAAATCTAGTAACCCGGGGATTTCGTTCGTACGGGGCAGTCGGAATATTTCACAGAATTTCCTAATGACCAGAGTTTAAGTGAAACACGAGCGAGATTTTAGAAAAATCTCGAAAAATGACAAATATTTAAAGAATATTCAATTAGGATAAATGAAATTGAAACCGGGACAAAATAAATTGTTTTGGAGCTGAAACGGATCGAGAAATAAAAGAAAAATGGACATGTGGGTCCCATTTGGAAAAAAAAACGAAAATAAAAAAGAATAAAAAGAAAATGGCAGGGGCAGACAGAGCGTGGGAGAGGCAGCGAGGAGATATTTTTATTTATTTTCTTTCCTTGTTTCTTTCTCTGATTTCTGGAAATCGGGCCGTAGGCTTTCATCGAGCAAAGGCAGGATTGGACTCACGCGAAGAGCTACGCATAGTACGATATCTTAGCCTTTTGTTAAACTTTAAGGTAGAAAAATTTGCTACTTGTGTTATTTGAGCCTAATATAATGGCTTGAAATTTTCTTGAACACCATAAAAATTAAGTAAACTTAGTCTGAAATTTTAAGCGGAGTTTAGGAATTTTTAGGAATTTTGGGGTTGTGTTCGGACGGTCATGGCTGAATTGGGACATTTTGGACAGTTTGGGTTGAAATTTGAGTGTGGTCGGACAAATCGAGCGGAATTTTCAGAAATATTTGAATTATTTTAGACTCTATGGAAAGTCCTTTGGAGTCAAAGTTAAACTAAATATATAGTTTTTATAGGTATTTAATGTGTTGGACATTTTGATTCAATTTCACATCATATTATCGATCCATATCGAATGGGACTAGCAACGTAAGGGTTTGTTAGAATCGAAGTTGGTTGATATAGTCATTTGAAAACCGTGTATGTTTTATGGTTAAAAAAGTTAAGCGAGGGCATTTTCGTACTGTATGGATTATTAGCAGGCGATTTGAGCATCAGGCGAGAATCTAGAGTGCTTAGCCGAAATTGTGAAATTAGTAAGAAAAGGTGAAATTACTCAAAATTATTTTCTAAAGCGAAAGTGTTTAAATTACAAGTTTGTAAAGTGCTTTGAAATATAGATTTATAAAGCATTTTTTTGCACTCCCAGTTGTTATACTTTCGGCGCAAAAGTTTTGATTTTCGTTATTTAAGCAGTTTGGCTGGTTTGGCAAAACCTAGAATGGCGACTCAGTTGATGAATATATTTCGGATTGTGCATGGCAAGGTTATGGGATATTACTTATTGCCTGTTATGCAGTCGGCAATTTGGGGTTAGATCTAGCATATATTTATATAGTGACTCGCCTCTGCACATTCGAGGTATATAGTTAAGCGTGTGACCAGTACATAGCGATGAGTGTTGGTTGAGGTTCCATTATGCTATATAGATCCGCCGTGTTCACCCGGTCATCTTAAGCGGAGTAGTGTTCGAGGTTCACTTCGATGCAGGGTCGAGGTTCAGGGCATCATACAGGGTATTTCGAGAAATGGGCGCCAGTCGTTGTTGATGGTTCTGTTATAGCACTTCCGGATATTAACCATGCGAAGCTGATTTCGCCGTGAAATAGTTTGAGCAGTTTGTGGCCAGTAGTTTGGAACGGTTTGAGAAATGAACCTCATGGCAAAAGCTTCGGTTTTCTCATAGCGGTTTACAACCATTTATGTCTGATTTTCATATTAGGAGGAGTACAAGCAATGAGACTGGCGGCGGCTAGAACACATTACTCAGGCAGTTTGGCTCACGGTTTTACAATTTTTAAAATAATTTTTTCAGTGCGGGTGCTGAAGCGAAGAAAGACCTTTCCGAGGATCCACCAGTTCTGAAATGTGTTGTGATTATATATAAGATAAGGTGTAAATTAAAACTAGTAAAAGTTAAAATGTGGCATTTTGTATATGTAAATATCTTTTGTTAAATATGCATGCATGGTTTTGAGAAAAACAAGTTGCTATGAAATTATGTTTGATTGATTCGTATCTTATATTTTGAGAGGTAGGAGGTCCTTTATGATTAATAGTTGGATTTTTGGAAAATATTGGAATTGTTTGTTTATATCACGGTGATTTTTGTATTTTGGGCTTGACCACGGAGTGCGATCATTATCTTTGCGAGATTTCGCTAAATCTAAAGGAATTGATTTTGATAGAAAAGTGAAAAATTTTATAACCCCGTTTTCCAAATAGTTTCAGCGGTTTTAGCGACAGCTTCATGGTAACTTGTCGGTCAATGAGCTTAGTGGGAGGTTATTGTGGAGTTCTTGCGTGATTTCTGTCGGTATTTAGGAAGAGTGCATCACCTATTACATATGGCATTTCATATGCTTGTACGGAGTGAAGTGCTTATGTATTCGAGACATCATTCATGTATTCTTGTCCCTATGAACCTATTTTACTTATAAATTGGAATCATTCCAATTAGATCTCAAAACTAAAGTTTATGGCATTTTATGTTTCAATTAGTCAATTTACCGACAATTAGGGACAGTTTGTAATACTCATTTTTCCGGGATCTTAACTTCATATTTGACACTGTCTCTTTGTACTCTTTAAAGCTAGTTCTAAGGGTTCTCCTCCAACTGAATCGGCCCAAATCGGAGCACCGAACTCGTTACGTCCGAAACAATCGACTACTCTATGGTAAAAAATCGGAATGTAATTTGGCTCGAACATACTTCACTTTGAGTGAATTTTGGCCACATAGAATCAGATTTGAAGGTATCTATTTCAGGATGTTTGGTTTTCGAAGTCTATTTTAACCAGCAACTTGAATCACTCAAATCGAATCGGAAATGAGTAAGTTATGGCCAAAATACGAACACCGGTCAAACATAAAAATAACACTACCCGCATGTGTTCTCGAAATTTGCCCAGAATGTGGGTTTTTCTTCACTTTTTTCCATATATTGCTACCCAAATCAACTCAATACTTTATACACTTCAAAACCACTCCAAACTCATCTTGAAATCTCACTTTACTCAATTCATCTTTTCATTACATATCTTTCCTTTTTAAAATATTCCATGAATTTCTCTCCTAAACAGGAACCACATGTGGGTCATAACTCATATTAGGATTTCATTCAATTTCAAACATAGAGTTAGGATCAATTCCTAACTAAACCCTAGGTTTGGAACTCATAAAATTTCCTAGAATTCCATACAAACCATATAAGATCCTTACTTTCCATGTCATATCCATACCAAAATCATAGAATCCATACCAAACTTTAGAATTTCCATACCTTTCTTCTTGGCTTCTCCTTCTTCTTCTCCTCTTCTTCTCTCTCTTTCTTTCCCTTTGGCCTTTCACGTGTTTGTTCTTTTGGAGACCACCAAAATATAGATATTTTTATTGTCTCAAGCTCTTTTATACTTAATCTTATAGTTATTGCACATGTCCTCCAATCCTTTCTATTTATCGCACTATACTTTATGTTATTTCCACTTCAGCTCTCATCTTATCAACTTATGACTTTTGTGATCCTTTTGACAAATTACAATTTTGTCCTTATGTCTTGTACACTGGTTTCTCAATTTCCATGTTTCACATTTAAATTACGAAAATCCTCTAATTTATGTGCCTACAAAATACTCCAAACATGTCGAAAACGATCAGTATATTTCATGCTACACCGCCTTTTATGTGGCCTACTAAGTATTTTTCAATCCCGCCTCCTTTGACTTGGGAGTGGGCCCGCGCCTATTTTTTAAACCCAATCAGTTTTCCCAGCCCTCGGGTTACGGCGCGGGTAATGGTGCGGATCAGATTGCCAATCGGGTGCGATCACGCGGTCGCCTGGCCGGGTTTGTTAGTGGCTCGCCGGGCCGCCAAATGTCCCGCGGATAATGATGACTTTTCGACTTTCGCGCTTTATTTCCTCTCTAGTTCTTCTCGGTTTCTTTTCTGAGAACATCCTCCGACCGCTAGTAGTGTTCTCTCGATATTCGCTTTTCACGAGTTCGGCTTCGTCGATCATTTGTTCGTAATTTCTTTTGGGTGTTTTGTAATACCTTACCTCGAGGTCGCCTTGCTTTGTGCCTAGGACCGATACGTCTTTCTCCTTTTTTGCCTGGGCTAGCTTGGTTAGGTTTTGGTCCAACTCGTGCATTCTGCATGGGTCCGTTGTTCCTCTTGGCATAGTGGTGATTCCTCCGCGGTATTTGGTTCGGATTCGGACGCGGCGAGTCCAATCGCTAGCCGTGGTCGCCGAGACGCCCGGCAACCTCTTTCCCCTCGGGTAAAAAGAAGGATGTTGATGAGATTAAATACCCTGTGGGGTCTGAATATCTGAGGTCGGCCGTGCGCGCATAGCCTCGCGCGGGTCCTAAAGGTGGCTGAGCCTTTATATGGGGAAAGCTTTCGCGAAGACGATACAGTCCCGTCATGTGCTCGTGTCATCCCCTGACGTATTAACCTCCTACGTTGTTCAAGTGCCCAAGATGGTGTGCTTCTTCGAGGTGGCCTTTGAGAATGGCCTCTACTTTCCTCTGCATCCCTTTATAAAAAGGGTTTTGCAACATTTCAACGTCTGCCCTTCTCAACTTTCGCCCAATTTCTGGGGTATTCTGATTGGGTTGTTAGTTGTCTTTAGGGATAAGGGCTTGGGTGTTCCCAGTATAGCTCTGTTCCTAGACCTCTTCAGTGTGAAGGAAGCTGCTGAGGACTTCCTCTATTTATCTAAGCGTTTTAGCGCTCCGTTGATCATCTCGGATCTCCCGTCATCCCACAAATTTTGGAAGGAACACTACTTTTTCATCGGTGGCCGCTGTTGGGAGTAGATCCCACTAACCAGGAAGACACACTGGGCGTTCCGGCTATCTGGACCACTCCTGAGAATCTACGTGAGCTTTGTTTTGCTTTAGTTTGGTCTAATCTTCATAGGTTATAAGGTATCCTTAACTTTGCATTAGTTGTGCGCTCTTCAGGTATCCGCCATGATCTTAGCCCCGAAGACAGGGTCGTGAAGCGGAAGTTAGCCAAATGTCTTCCCCGCGCTTACTCTGAGCTTATCAAGTCGGATATTCCAGGATCTTCAGGTTCGAAATCTTCCCTACCTTCTACTCTGAGGCCTTCACCTCCATCCGTTATGAAGTTCTCCCCCGATAGGCCTCCCGTTGTCAAGCCCACTAAGGGAGCGCCTAAGCCCGGTGGAGACGCGTCCCGAGGTCTCGAGTGTGCGAAAAATCTCTTAAGACTCCCTTGAAAGGAGCCATCCGACCTGGGGTAAGGCTCCAAGGTTGGGGACGTCTTTTCATCGCCCTCCGCCCATGTCCGAGCGCAAGGGCAAGTGTTGCCATCTCCGACCGAAGTCCCAAGAGAGCCAAGTTCGCAACCTAGCTCTGCCTCTGCCGCCAAGGCCAAATATTCCTGTAGGAGGGCTGTTGAGCCTTCGTTGGAGGTTATGCCCATCTCAGTTTAGAGTCCTCCTACGCAGAGCGCTGAGCCCCCTCCTGCGATAGCGGAAGACTTGGGGAGGAAGCGCCCGGCCGATGGGACGAGAATTCTCGCTTCTCCATCGTCGATTTGCACTGGCGCGATCTCATCCATCCTCGTGGATTCGATCTCAAGGTCGCGCTTCCGTCGCAAGGAGGCTTTGGCTCTATCCCTCCAAGGGGTCGCCTCCGTAAGTTCCCATGTCCTTATTTGTTTGCCTTGATCTAGGTTTTGAGTTGTGCATTGATTCTGTGTTGGGTATTGGCAGGTAGCTACCCATTTGAAGAGTTTGGCGAAAAGGGCCAGTCTGAACGAGGGTCGTGCCAAAGCCGCCAGAGACTACAAAGCTAAAGTGGCTTCTCTTACCTCTGAGCGGGCTGAACTGCGAGCTCGGATGCAAAATATGACGGAGGAAGTCGTGAAGCTCAAGTTCGATCTGAGACATATCTCGATGGCGCGAGCGCGGGATGAGGGTAGAGAAGAGAAGGCTCAAGACGGCTTAAGAGCCATGATTGTTTTTGGGTGTTAGGACGGTCGCAAACTACCCAGACGACCGCGGTGGCCGGTGGATGGGCCGCGAGTCGCAAGAAATCAGCCCGTGTAGTTAGGGAGCTGCAATCATCCCGCATCGAGTCACGTAGCCTCCAGAAGAGCCGCAAAGTCGCTAGGGATGGAGCCAGGCACAGCTTCAGGTTGCTGTGACGTGAGCTCATCGCGGCTTCGAAGCCGAGAGCCCCATCGAACGGTCGACCAATGAGTGGTACTGGTTGCGAGGGGGACCTTCGCAGGCGGTGAAACTCCGTCTGCTCGTAGGGACCCGAGCGACATAGCGAGTTTGAGGGACGAGGCCCCGCACCCGCTGGGCTTCGATGGCTTCATTTCCGGGAGGAGGGTCGCTAACGCCACTCCTGCTCGGGACCTTAACTTTGATATCCCCTGAACACGAGGAAGCGTAAGAGTCCTTCCGTCGATCGCCTGGAGAGTCGGGCCACCCCCGGATCGAGGCCCGCTCCCTTCTTCACCTTCTCCGCTTCCTAATCACGCTAATCACTGCCCGAGCCTCCCTCGTATAATTTTGCTTGTTTTTTTTTTTTTTTTTTTACCTTGGGCTCTGAACCTTGGACATGTGTAATGTCGTTCTGGGCTTTGAAACTTAATGGATACCCAATTTTCTATTTCTCGCTTTACCCCACTGATGCTCTCAGCCGGCTTCTCCCCGAACCGACCGGGCTCTTATTCGATAGCCAGCTCTTTGAAAAACCGAAATGCTGAGGTCTACGCTGGCTAATCCGCCCTGAAGCAACCGGCTCTATAGCTATATGGCCTTGTCTGAGCAATTGAGCTCTTGAAATTTGAGCTGTTGAGTCTCACAGGGGGCTAACTCTCGAGAGCTTCGAACTAGCCTGCGGGCTATACGGGCTCGTTCGAAATAACTCTTGAAACCGAGCCGCCGAGGCCCGTGGCACCGCTCTACCAATGGTTTCCGCTATATGGCCTTGTCTCGAAGCGCTGAGCTATTGAACCGAGCCGTTGAGGCTTTCCCGCGCACCGCTCGAGCCGAATCGCTCGCGCGCTATATTGGCTCGTCGGCTGGTATTTTTGAAAATCGAAGCCGCCGAGGCCTCGGGCGAACACCGTCAGCCGGGCTCTTCGCCTATATGGCCTTTGTCTCGAAAGCAAATATGGAGCTATTGAAAACCGAGCCGCCGAGCCCGTGGGCTAATCCGCCTCGAGCCGAACCGGCTCAGAAGCATGGCCTCGCTCGAAAGCGCACAGCTATCAAAAACTGAGCCACAGTTCGTGGCCAATCTCGCCTAAGTCGAATCGGCTTTGCGGCTATATGGCCTAAAGGAGCAATTTAACTCTTGAAACCGAGCCGCCGAGGCTCGCGGGCTAATCCGCCCAGCCGAACCGCCTCTCGCGGGCTATATGGCCTTTCGGGCGCGCTGCTTCGGTGCAAGCGAGCTACCGAGGCCCGTGGCTAATTCGCGCTTGAGTCGAACCGGGGTTTCATGGCAGGGCGGGTCAGGCGAGCGCTGAGCTCAAAACCGAGCCGCTAAGGCCCGCGGCTAACTCGTCGAGCCGAACCGCTCTCGCGGCTATACGGCCTCGCCTCGGCAGTTGCTCAAAATTGAGCCACCGAGGCCCCGGCCCAATTCATCAGCCGAACCGCTCGCTGGGCGATATGGCCTTCCTAAGCGGGCCATGCTCTTGAAAAACCGGTGCCACCAGGCTCCGTGGGCTAACGCTCGAAATGGAATCGCCTGCGGGCTATATGGCCTTGCTCGAGCAGCCGTTTCAAAACCGAGCTATCGAGGCTATGGGCTAATCTACCTGAAGCCGAACCGGCTCAAGGCGAGGCGGCCTCTCAGCAATTATGCCTTTGGAAATCGAGTCGTGAGGCTCGCGGCTAATCTCGCTCGAGCCGAACTATATGGCCTTGTTTGAGCAGTTGAGCTCTTGAAAACCGAGCCGGCCGAGGCCCGTGGGCATCTTACTTGAGCTAAATCGGCTCGCGGGCTATATGGCCTCGGTCTGAGCGGGGCCAGCTCTTGAAAACTGAAGCCAGGCCCGCGGGGCTGGATCTTCCGAAGCCGAATCGCCTGGTGGGCAGGTACGGCCTTGTCTCGAGTAGTTAAGCTCTTAAAAACCGAGCCGAGGCCCGTATAATCCGCCAGCCGGAATTAGTTTCCATGGCTATACGGGCCTCGTTCGAGCAGCTTTAGGGGCTCTGAAAACTGAGCTGTTGAGGCTCCTGGGTGACGTGGCCCCGTGGCTACATGGCCGATTTGACTTCCCTCTCTTAGAAAGACGCAGGCATCTTTAATGCAGTTTTATGGAGAATAGAAACGGATTGCGCGACTTCCCGAGCGCCCTTGGCTTCCCTACAAATAGCGACTCCTCTGTGACGGAGCTCATGCTTCGAATGTTCTTCCCTTTTTAGGCATAATTAGGATCCGCGCACACGGCCGCTAAGGCTTGGTCGCTGTCATCATAGAGGCCTCGCCAAAGATCTTGAACCAAGCCGTCTCGAGGCCTCTGTCAGTAGGAGTCAGGTTTTTCCTCAGTTCCCTCCTCGTGGGAGTTATGTTATTCCCACCGCTGCCCGACGACGAGCCGTGCTAGGAATGCATTCGAGCAGCAAAGGTACTCCAAAGAAGAACTTTGGCGACCGCCTCTCCATTTTCTCCTCTCTTTTTTCTTCTCTTCTTTCTCTTCTCTTCTCTTCTTTCTTCTCCTTTTCCTTCTCCTTTCCTCCCGTCTCACTCTCTCTTCTTCTCTTTCCCTCTCCCTTCTTTCGAGATTTTTTCTCGCTTTGAGGGAACTCCGCTTATACCGGCTTGTTTCAAGATGTAAGTGATGGCACCGGCCGACATAATCAATTGTATCTTCATTGGAATAAAGACCAAAAAAAAAAAAATTTTAAGCATGAATTTTCGTATTCTGAAGTGTGTAATTTTCTCGGGCGTTTCCTGGCCGAGCTGTCTGTTTTTCTTTTATCGAGGTGCCTTGCTTTTTAATTCATAAGGGTATTAAACAAAGTAATCAACGAACACACAGACTGTTATCTGAGAGCTGGTGATACTTTATCAAAGATTACAATCCGAGGTTTATTGATAGAAACACTTGAGGTGCTTAGCGTTCCAAGAATGAGGTGACTTTCCTTCTTCCGCGCTGAGTCTGTGTTACCTGGCCCAACCACGCGAGACACGATATAAGGGCCTTCCCAGTTGGGTCCATGCTTTCCATGTGTAGGATCTTTCCTCGCAGGCAGAAGCTTTTTTAAGACTAGGTCACCGGGCTTATAACTCCTAGCCTTTTGGTCGTAGTACCTTGTCGCCTCCCAGGCCTTCAGACGCTTTCGTGACTCGATCACGCTTTTCATCTAGGAGGTCTAGGTTTAGGCGAAGAGCCTCTTCGTTATGTTCCACGCTTTCCAATTCAATCCTTAGGGATTTCAATCCGATCTCGATAGGGGCTAATGACAGGCCGAAAACGCGGTGTATAAAATGAATGCCTGCTACAAGAAGTGCACGCGCAGCTCTGGGTAATATAGTGTAATTTAACGCACGGATATCGATCCACGTGGAAAGGTAAATTGACTACGAGGTTCTGCCGCATAAATATCTAAATAAAAGAGCTTAGGGTAAAAAGTAAGTAAGGAACCTTAGCTAAGTCGTTGATTCTAAGTGAATTAATGGTGCGTTGGTGCCTCAGTATTAAATCGCCCCTATCACGCTCAATGGATTACTTTTCTAAAGAAATTGTTATTCAATCTATTTGTAATATCAATTAGCGAGGTGATCTTGCTCTTACTAGATATCCTCTCTCGAGGTATATCCGCCTTATCTCGTGAATAGAATCGAGCATATCTCTATCTCGACTTCTAAGATTCCAAATGCGAAATGTTCTAACCTCAAATGCTACCTTCGTGTTCTAATTATTCCCATTAACCCGACCGGCTAAAGGCTACTCTACCCAGATCCTCGATCACCTCATCTCTCGAACTCTGATCTCCGGGCCGATTATGTTAACATTGGCCGTACATTAACATATAATTGAAATGCAGGTATAGAGTAGATGTGACAAATTAATAACAACTGAATAACATGAAATATCAAACTTTAATCCATTGTACATGAAAGGGTTTGATGTAACCCTAGAAAGAGATCTAGAACATAATGGAAGAAAATATAAAACTGTTTAATAAAGGAAACATTGTTCTAAAATACGAAAATATCAAAAAATGAAAAGCGTTACAAATCCCGCACTTCTCCGGTCGCTGTCACCGCTCGAAACCTCGTGCCTCTGGCTCTCAGGCGCCTCCCGCTTCCCCGACATTTCTCGAACCCTAATTTCTGCTTTGGTCGATGAGGGCGCATTTTTCGAGCCGACGCCGCTGACGTGCGACGCCACGACGTGGTGGTGTCACGACGTATGCACGCCACGACGCGGGGATCGCCGCGATATGAGTGATCGCCGACGACGTGACGTCGCGACGCGGACCATTTGCTCCAAATCTACTCGCTGTCGCTTTCACCCCAATGCTCCCGGCATTCACAAAAAGACATCAACTCGCAAGATTCTAGTCACAAAACTATGTAAAATTACTCTAAAATAAATGTAGAAAATGTAGACCTGACGCTGAGTATAATATGAGTGTTTTAGGCACTCATCACACTCCCTGAAACTAGCTTCGCTTCGTCATTCTCAAGCAAGAACCGACTCAGATGTAGACACACCACCCGACATAATGTAACTCACACTAATACAGTAATGCACATGCTGAAAAATAGGGGATCAATTTGGACTGACTCACATACCCACTGTTTTTCTCAATGTTCAGTAAAGGCATACAGATATTTGACTTTCGGTAAATTCGATTGAGATAGGTGAAACTGACTAGTGCATCAAATCCCATGGTGTTCAATAGCCTTTCCCAAAATCCCTATGTGCTTATAATGAGTGACTTCCGTATATGCCTGGGTTCGATACCCCCGAACTTAAGCTCGGCTTCCTTTATTAGGAAGAAGCTAACTAGGAAAGGATAGGAACGCACCCATTTATTCATGTTCTCATACTAAGAAATTTCCTACGTACCTAAAACACAATGGAAGAAGACCTAGTGCCAAGAAGTTTTTAGCAAAGTGTTCACATGTGAGGATCCATTGGTGACTCCCCACCCGGAGTTAGTTAAGGGCACCGGGCATTAAATTCCTTCAAACTTCACCCAGGAACACTCAGCCAAGCTCAAAGGCTACAGGTTGCGTGAATGAGAGTCCATCTTACATCCTATGTAGCGGGCGGGTGAAGTCAATGACTCAGGCCGGTTGGCTCGGGGCGTGGAAACTCATAGGCCCCTCGAGGCTGTGCGAGTTCAGGTTGGATGATCCCGGCTTATTCACATCATATACCTATTTTTATCTTATTTCTTTTTTTCTTTTTCTCTTTTTCTATTGTTTTTGTATTTTCTCTTTTGGTTGAGGCTGATGGCAATCCTCTTTTTGATTAAGTGTCCATCATATAGTTAGTCTCCTAGGTTGATCAGACTTTAGTAGTTAGTTCGCTTATGCATACTCGAAGTCACTAGTGTGTGAGTGTATTAGGGTTTTGAGCGGTTTCTTGACTGCCGGGATTGATTACTGGCCCTTTTCAACTATTCGTCTAATTACCAGGAGCATCGACAAATGTATGCAATTGAACAAGTTTATAGTGAGCTTAATCCAAATTGATTCTCGATTTCAACATGGCACTCATGTATGCGATTTCTACAAGCAAGTGTCTAAAATATAATCAAACAGCCTTACATGACTCATGAAATGAAAGTGCGATGTAAAATAAAGGCGAAAAACAAAAAACACACTAATATACGGAACACACTAAAAAATACTACACCCTACTAAAACCAAAACGATAAACAAAACCTGAAACATGGTACCCGATCACCAAATCCATCCCCCGAACAAAATATCCGGTGTCTGCAATAAGATAAAACATAGAGGGTAAAGGGAACTCCTTTGAATATCAACTGGGTGGAGGGTGGTGGATGGTGAAAAGCCAGTTTGGCCAGTGGGCATAGGCTTCTTTGCTGCTATAGAATGATGGCTGATTGGCGGAAGCGTAAGCATATCGGCCTTATGGCGCCTGCATGTCTGGGTAACGAGGTTTCGGTGCTCTTGGGTCTCTCATCTGGGCGTCAAAAGCGCTCGGTGGCGAGCCGCCGGATCCTCAAAGATACGTGAAGGACTAGGAGGAATGGCCGCGTGGCTCTTTGGGGTGGTGGAGGTGGGCCCGGGACGGGGAGGCGGCCAAGGTCTCCCAGGGGATCGCCCGAGGATCCTGCGAGGCTTAGATGCTCATAAAGCTCGTCCTCGTCCGAGGGCTCGTGACCTGAATCGTAGGCCCCCTCAGGTTGCGGGACACCAGGTGTGTCCCGCTTGACCGATATTGCCTTGATCGGATGAAGCCAGGCCTCATTGTCGTCAAGGGGCACCCCGGCTTGTTTGCACAAGCCAAATATCAGAAAAGGGTGCCCCAGGTTCATCTTCGCATCCGGTTGCGGGATGGCATCCTCGATAACACCTTGACATCGAATGGTATATCTGTGGGATGGCCAGTTGAGCAGGAGCGGTACGGCGGTCACCTCACACATTCGTCGGTCGGGATAAGGCGGGTGATGAAGTGGTGCAAACCTTTAAGATAGGCCAAATGCTTGGCCTTGAAATTAATATGCGCATAGCGTTGATACTCCACTCACCCTGGCCTTTGGTCAATACGCGGATGACCTCATGGTAGTCGGGATGCTCAGCGGGCCCGATGAAAGGTCGGTGGGACATACTACAGGCCATGAACAGTCGATACGCGCTGATCGACCAATATACCTCAGCACCACGACCTTTTTGGGGACATGGGACGCGAGGTTGGCGTAAATTCTCGAGACTACGCTCATTCTTGCATTGGACGAGGGGTTGGCATAAGGCCGCCACCCTTTGCTCGATTGTCTTTCTAAAGAAATCATCGGTGATGAAACCCTTCTCCTTAATGAAGGATCGGTTTTACCAAATTGTGCTCGCCGTCCGCGGCGCTCCAGCGTTTATAAACGTGAGGCATGGTAGCGAAGTCGGGTCCTCGATCGTAGGCTAAAGCATGAAACAACTTTGCCTCTTGCGGACATACTAACCTGGAAACGAAAAAATATCAAACACCTAATGTGCACTAGAAAATCAACTAAATAACTACCTAGGACTAAACAAAACCTAAATGGGACTCGAGAGATCCTAAAGGAACCTAGAAGACCCAATGAGGACCTCTGATACCTCCTAGACCAAGCGAAAGCAACAAAGAAACCTAGACTCTTGGCCCCGAGCTAGAATGGGCTGCAGTGGTGGGGATGCCACTATGATGACCAAAGCGGCCAGTGAGGGTGACTTACGGTGGTCGGCGGCAGTGGAGGGCCTCCCACGTGGGTGGGATCGGAGCGCTCAGGCCGGGAGTGAGGTGAAAGGCGGGATGCAGAGGAGCTAGGGTTTCGATGAGTGAAGGTGTGTAAGGTGAAGGGCCAAAATGAACTATTCTTGGAAATTCAAAAACAGGGAGTCCGCGTCGCGACGTGCGGGTTCGCGTCGCGGCGTGGCGAGCCAAATGACGTCAGCGGCGTGAGGACCCGCGTCGCGACATAAGCGAGTAAATGACCAAATGGCGTCGCGGCGGTGAAGTCCGCGTCATGACGTGACGAAACTTCAAAATGGCTATTCGCGGCCCGTGAGAATCCGCATGCGGCGTGAGGCAGATGAAATTTTGGCGTGGCGGCGTGAATCCCGCGTCGCGGCGTGAGCTTCAAAAATGGCGTCGCGGCGTGGAGAAGCTTAAAAAATGGCGTCGCGGCGTGAGAGAGCTTCAAAAATGGCGTCGCGGCGTAGGGAATTCCCGCGTCGCGGCGTGGCGGTGTCTCGCCGAATATTTTGAACACACAACTCAGCCCACTTTTCGAGAACTCTCAACGTGTAAACATCATTCGGGCATTGAACACGCTGTGAAAAGACACACTTGCAGCACCGAGGTCTGAATTAAACCAACAAGCGGCTCTTGATCGAAATTTCCTGCTTAGAAACCAAAAATTCTTGAAAATAACCAATAGAACTTGAAACACAAAATTTAGGAACACTTGGAGTTTGCCTCCCGAAGCGCTATGTTTAATATCGTTAGCTCGGCGACCACGAAGCTGATGTGCTCAAGAACTCAAATTCTTGTGATAGATTGACTATGCTTCTTACCAGCATGGCTATCAAAAGGGGCGAAGCTTGCTTGTCTGCGAAAACTCACCTCCATAGTGCGGCTTCAAGCGTTGGGTGGCGACTGTGAATGTGCCTTTCTCAGGATGTGAAACCACGCCCCACCATGCGAAAAGACGCTGATACGTGAAGGTCAGGACCATCGAGACCAATTTCCTAGGAAAAGCTTTAGTCGGGAATTGAATAGAAGGACTTAATTGTCCGTAGTGAATTCTTTTCACGGTGATGTGCTTGTCGTGCGGGGCCTTGTTGTTGGAGTAGTCGTTTTCTGACCAATCGCATCCATGTTTAGATTGTCGGTGGCCCCGATAGGCTCGATGCTCTAATTCTTTGGAAGGTGGCACGCTTTACCATAAACAAGTACGACGGGGACATACCTAAGGAGTTTTAAATGCGGTGCGGTATGCCCCGGACGCATCGTCTATCTTTTAGACCAATCCTTCACAGGTTGTTGGTTGTCTTCTCGAGGATGTACTTGATTTCTTTGTTAGATACCTCACCTTGCCGTTTGATTGTGGGTGGTATCGCAGAGATGTGCGATAGCGTACCCATACTTTTGCAAAACCTTGTCTATTACCTTGTGCGAAATCGTACCATTATCACATTGATTAAAGCTCGAGGAGTTCAACGTGAGAATATATTGTTCTTGCGAGAAATTGAGCTACAAATCTTGGCATCATTGGTTCGTGTTCAAATCACTTCTACCCACTTTACAGAGACATAGTCTCTGACCAACAAGATGTATAAATTGTTGTATGATGTAGGAAATGGTCCCTAAGTCAATTTATAAGTCGAACAACTCTCTCAGAGATGGGATGCATGGGTGGCTCGTCCTTTCTGAATCTTACCCGTTGATTGACGTTTGTCACAGTGGAAACGAAATGATGAGCATCTTTACAAAAAATAGGAAGGGGCCAGAAATAAAGCCCGTTGTAGAACCTTGGGCTGCTTTGTTCTCTGGCCGCAAGTGTCCACCACACGATAGAGTGTGCGTGATGATTCGAATCTTAGGCATTTCATCTTGGGCACACACATCTCCTTATCACAGTGTACGGACTGCAACAAGAAATTGGCTCTTCAATGGTAGTGCTTAAGAACAGTAAAGAAAAACTACTGCTTTCTTCTTCATTCAGTTAAGTCAGGGGAATCTTTGCTACCAAATAAGTTCACATAAATACGCAAACCGAGCGCCACTCTTGTCTGTATAAAAAAGTTTCTCGATACAGGTCGTCATTCTGGAACATCATCTACGGCCCCTTCAGTCGCGAAAGGTGATATGCCACTAAATTTTGAGTGCCCTTCTTGTCATGATTTCCCTACGTGAACTCTTACCTTGAAGAGGACCTGATCAATCTCAGGTTTCTGTCTTTCTTGGTTGTCAAGTACTTAATGGCAGAATGATTAGTGTGCACCACGACTTTGTTGCCAATCAAATATGGCTCGAATTTGTCGAAGCAAAGATACGGCCAATAGTTCTTCCTCGCAGTGGCATAATTCAGTTGAGCGTCATTCAAAGTCCTACTTGCATAGTAGATTACCTGAAAGATTTTCTCTCATTTCGCCTCCTTAATACCGCCTCTAATCGCATAGTCGCCAGATCACACATCACCAAATGGAAAGACCAACTGAGCTACAACAATAGGAGTCGAGATCAACTTATCTTTCAATACAAGAAAAGTACGTACGCATCGGGAGTCACCCGAATGGATCCCCCGATTAGCAAATTAGACAATGGTTTCGCACCGTGAGAAATCCTGATAAACCGCCATAAAATCCAGCATACCTAGAAAACTCGATCCCTTTCATCAAGAAGCGTGGAGGTAACTTCTCAATCGCTTCACCCGCCCTATCTACCTCTTATCCCTCTCACGAGATCCTGTCCGCGATTACCTCGTACTCATGAAATGGCACTTTTCCCAATCGGAAAGTACCAAATCGTCTCTTCACATCTTCATGAGTACAAGCTTCAAATTTGCTAGATAATTGTCAAATGAATTTCCCATTATCGAAATCGCCCATGAAAATCTCAATCGCCTTTTCTACCATGTCAATATACTATCATGCATCATTAAAAGTACCGAGTATTTATACCTGTGGTATCCGGCCGGAAAGTCGAATGCACTATGTATGAATTGCCGCTCTCTCCCCGACCGTGCTTACATGATTGGGTTGTAAACCTAATATCCATCCAAAAAGCAATAATATTCATACCTGGCTAATCGATCGAGCATCTGGTCTAGAAATGGCAAAGGGAAAGTGATCTTTTCGAGCGGCCTCGTCGGCCTTCTATAGTCAATACAAATTCTCCAACTTAAGCATCGCTCTAGATGGCAAGAAGATATTGTTTCTACCTTGATACCGCTATCCCCCTTTCTTTCGCACTATCCGAATAGGCTTACCGATGCGCTGCCTCAAATGGGGTAAATCACCCCAAAAGATCTAGCCATTTTAGAACTTCTTTCCGAACCACTCTTCATCATTTGGATTCAACCTCCTCCTCAAGGCTTCCACCGAGCTCAGGGCCATCTTCTAATAAAATACTAAGTGCATACACATAGAAGGGCTGATCTCTTTAGTCACGGCAGAGACCATCCGAGTGCTTGCTCAGGATCGCTAAGAACCCCACAACTTCTCTTCCTCCATTTTAGTTAGTGGATGATGAGATACTACGGTAACGTAGATTCTACTCCCTGTGCATGCATACTTCAAATGGCTAGGCAAGAGGTTTTGTTCCATCTTCGGGTGGTTGCTCAATCGATGGAACCTACCAAGTAATTCTTCCGCCTAGCGACATTCGAAGTATTTCCTTCTTACTGCGCTCCAAAGGAATCCATCCACTTAACGATTCTTTTCGCCTCACTCAGTTCTCGTGATGTATTTGCCACTAGGCTAGTCTCCAAAGGGGTCGAGACCACTTCTCACAGACACTATACCTCTACTATATCAACCATTAAGCACGACACTACCAGGTCTCACCGTCAAGACATTGAATTTTACTTTTCAGACTCTTAGTTTCCGTCACTGCAGACATCAATCATCGTCGCCACTAAGAAAAGGTCTTCCTAAGATAACGGTATTTCTTTATCTTCCTCCATGTCTAAAACTACAAAATCACTGAAAGATAAACTCTCATTTGACCTTTACTAAGACATCTTCATTATCCTCTCGTGCTTCAAAGATCCGTCTCATAAGCCGAAGAGTGACTGTAGTCGGACGGGCTTCTCCTAATCCCAAACGCTTAAAGATGGATAAGGGCATAAGATTAATGTTGGCACCCAAATCACACGCCTCTCAAAAATAGATCTAATCAGGCACCCGGATGTTGAAACTAGCTCGGGTCTGACTTCGCAGCTTCCTCGGGCTGACGGCACCGCATTCCCTGCTGTTTACCGCCTCAAAGTCCCGCTTAATCTTCTCCGAGACAAAATGTCTTTCATGAACTTTACATAACCGGCATTTGCTCTAGTGGCATCAACAAATGGGATGTTTATATGCGCCTGAAAAACATCCACGAACTTCGCGGAATCAAGTATCCGCTTATGTTTCGAGACGTCAGGGGTAAGGGACCCAGATAGTCGCCTTTGCTTCACTGGGAGGTCTCGCCGACCGCTTCTCCCGTGGACTGCTTTTCGACCGCATCATCTTTCCGCCTGGCCGGGCGATTCCTCGCCTCTAACCGCTTCACGACGTGGGTTTCACTTGCGGATTCCACCTCCCACTTCGGATCGCGAACTGCCATTCCCATCTCTTCGGGTTTACTCGAATCGCTCTAAGAAGAACCCGCTGCCTTCGTAAGTGCTTCCGCTATCGGGGCTCCATTTTTGCGTTTCCCAAACTCCTACCGTGGCCGCCATCGTTTAACCGGGTTGATCACGCTGCATATTCGCTTTAGTCTCATTCATGAACGCGAATTTAGAAGTTAATATCTGTATGTAGTCAGTTTAACCAGCCTTCTTCAGGTGGTTCATTAGCTCTGCCTGACATAGACTGGCTCGATTGTTCGCCATCCATACCCTTTGATTTGTTTTGATTATTCCGGTCTGGTCATACGCCTATCCTCGTCTCCCCCGATTCGACTGCAACTATTACCCCCATAACGGCCCCGTCAGGATTCTCGATTAAACCTCTGCGACGCAGATCGGGCTTCGCTTCTACCGTAGTGGTTTATCGACCGACACTCGCGTTGTCGCGGCTGCCCTCCACAAAATTCACAACTCCCATGGATTGGGTTTGTATGGCATTCACTGCTCATTGCCTATTCAACCGCATTATTGCGCTACAGGATTCACCAGTCGTTAAGGACCTCATGACCGTGCCACCCACCGTGTTTACCGTGTACTCTTCTCTCTAAAGCACCGATTAGTAATGGGCTGCAAAGATCTTCCAATATCTCATACGCCCGGGTCTGTGGTTTTCTTCATCAATGATCCTCCAGCCTGGAGGCATCTATCATTTGCTCGCCAGATTGCACTACTTCAGAGAAGGTGCGGACTCAGATCCATCCGGTTGGCCTGGGTGAGGACACTTCCAGCACAATTCATGGAACTCCGTCCCATGCTCGCCAGTTCTCCTCTAGTCGACCAAACGTGACGATCTCTCGCACCGCTTGTGCAATCTTCGCGTGGAAAGAACTCGTCGTAAAACTTCAGGCACCAACCTGCTCCACTTTAGTAAATGGAGTCCTGTATCGACCTGTTAGCTAAATGCTCGTCTCTATCCCCGAGTGAGAAGGGAATAACCGCAATCTGTGGCTTCTTCCAAGAATCTGTGTATTTTGATGGTATCGCAACTCGAGAAGTTAGTCAAATGCACGCTCTGTTCTCGCTGGCATCTATGGAACAATATATTCAAGATCCAGACCGTGGATCGACTTCAATTCAAAAATTGTTCGCTTGAATCGGGCTTCGCCCGATCGCCGTCTCAACCACCGCCGGAGGTAAAACAAACTCATCTAATAAAGACAAGGATCGCTCGTCAGAGCAAATGGCCAGCGCTTGATTCCATTTTCGCTTCTCTGTGGTTCGGGCTTGTTTCAACGCCAAAATCTGTTTCTTCAAGAGTTTCCAATACTGAAGTTCTAATCGCTCGCTCTCGTTTCTGGGCGCAATCGTGCGTAAGTCTTCTCGTCAGATCACACAAGTGTCGACACTGATTTTGGTCGCCGCATGTACTTACCGAAACCCTCAGACTGCAATAACACACACAAACTAACAAAAACCCAATTACCAAAGACTTGTAAATATAACAAAAATAAAGAAAATCTGCATACTATCTACGTGCTCACTTATATATCAATTTAAACCGCTCGCAACCTGGCGCCAAAAACTTAACAACAGCCGAAAATGCGGTGTATGTCGAATGCCTATGCGCAAGTAACGTCAGAGTCTCCAAGTAATATAAGAAAATTTAACGATCGATATCGATCCACAGGGTGGGTAAATCGACTCACGCAGGTCTCCGCTCGCACAACATCTAAATAAAAGAGTTTGCGGTAAAAAGTAAGTAAGGAACCGCAACTAAGTCGTTGATTCTGGAATTAATGGTGTTGGTGCCTAGGTTAAATCGCCTATCAATGCTCAATGATTACTTTTCTAAAGAAATTTATTCAATCTATTTGTAATATGTCAATTAGCGAGGTGATCTTGCCTACTTAGATATCCTCTCGAGGTATATCCGCCTATCTCGTGGAATAGAATCGAGTATATCTCTATCTCAACTCTGCAGATTCAAATGCTTAAACGTCAACCTCAAATGCTACCTTCGTGTTCTGAATATCTCTATTAACCGACCTGGCTAAAGGCTACTCTACCTGCATCCCCCGAATACCCTCATCTCTCGAATCTCTGATCTCCAAATTGATTATGCTTAACATTGGCCGTACATTAACATATAATTGAAATGCGTATATAGAGTAGATGTGACAAATTAATAACAACTCGAATAATATAAAATATCAAACTTTAATCCATCAGACATGATGGGTGGTTTGATGTAACCCTAGAAAGAGATCTAATATAATGGAAGAAAATATAAAACCGTTTAATAAAGGAAACATTGTTCTAAAATCCGAAAATATCAAAAATGAAAGCGCATAACTCGGCACTTCCCTCAAGTCAGTGTCACTCGCTCTCGAACCGTGCCTCTCGCTCGCAGGCGCCTCCCGCTCCCTTGATTTCGAACCCTAATTCGCTTAAATGACGAGGGCAGATTTTCTCGAGCCGACGCCGCTGACGTGGTGGTGTCACGACGGGCGACGCCACGACGCGGGGGACGCCAGCGACGCGAGGACTTCACGACGTGGGACGCCGCGACGGATGTGCAATTTCCATCGCCTTGTTCCCATTTGCTCCAAAATCTTTCCTCGTTGTCGCTTCTTTTCACCCCAATGCCCCGCATTCACAAAAGACATCAACTCAGTATTCTAGTCACAAAAACTATAAAATTACTCTAAAATAAATAGGAAAATGTAGACTGACGAGAGTATAATATGAGTGTTTTAGGCACTCATCGCCTAGCGCCCTGCGCTGCCAGGAGCGAACGGGTCTCCCGAGTCAGCCGACTTCAAGGTAGCTCAGATGCCCATAACACCCTGGGAGTGTATCTTTACCCATTTGCCTTTAGACCTTCCAACTTGGTCTTCAAGGCTACTTTTAAGGGTTCCGATGGTGACTTCTTCCTTGTCCATTAGATTGTGGATGAGCCGACGAGTAGTAGTTCCTCGATCCTCGAGCCTCTATGATAGAAATCCCTCGAACTTGGGATTGTCGACCGCTTCCCATCGTCGACACCGTGGCTCTCGAGATACCAAACTCAGATATTGTGGCACGCCAAACGGTTATGGTGACTTTTGTTCTCTCGTGATAGTAGCCAAGGGCTCAGCTTCTACCCATTTGGTGAAATAATCCACTACTACGATCGATAAACTTGCATCGCCCTTTCCAACGGGCGCAGGTCCCACGTGCCTGGGGCCTCCTCCCACTCGCGAAAAGGCCAGGGTCAGGAATCGATCGCTAGTGGCCTCGGATGGGAGGTGAGAGATTTTGGCATGCTCCTGACAAACTTTGCATTTTCTGACTAGTTCTGTTGCGTCTCTGAGCATTGTGGGCCAATAGTACCCCTACCTCGAGACTTTTCCCACCAATGCCCGAGCTCCGATGTGATTTCCACATACACCTTCATGTAATTCCCTCAACACGTAGTCGGCGTCTTCCTTTGCAATGCACTTGAGGATGGGTGTGAAAAATCCGCTTTGTAAAGGGGCTCCCCGATGATCAGTGAACCCAGCGCACTCCGACCAGCCTTAGATGCTTCCTTCTGATCGCTCGATTAGTCCTTCTATTGGGCAGAGTCCTAAACGGGGTCCATCCAACTCGACTGACATGACAAAGGGAGACCCTTCGTTGTTGAGATTCACTGAGGGCTTTGAGAGGTGCCTGACAAAGGTCACCATGTCTCTCGAGAGGTCGTTGTCGCTCTTGCTAAGGCATCCGGTCAGCACCCTCTCGCTCTGCATGTGTCCGACCTAAACTGGGCACGGTAACTTAAGTAATTCCCATACCTTTTTGAGGTATAGGATCATTTTTTTCGCCTCTGGCCTCGTAGGAGTCTTCTATTTTCTTTACCACCAGCTGGGAGTCGCTGCATACCTCTAGTTGATCAACTTCCATCAACGGGCGAGGTTACCCACTATGATCTTTCGCCTCACTGACTGTTATCGAGGCTCGAAACCCAAATCTTAGTGCATATTCTATATCTATTCTTCCGAGAGTGTCAAAATTAGACCTACATCCACTCCCCTCGGGTACTGAGGCCCCGTCTTATAGACAACCTAAATGGGGAGGCCTGACGTCGTTTCAGCACTTCGCAAGCTCGAGGTGAACTCCATGACTAAGTCTCGCCAAGATCCACTTTTATCATTGCTGTTTGTATCCGAAGCGTCGAACTCACTCAGCTCTATGGCCCACTTCATCAATCTTCCCGAGGTCTCTGGTTTGTGTAGCACCTGTTTCATTGGGTATTCTGTTGGGATTTCAAGCTGTGGTTACCAATGTCGTGATTTTCACTTCCATCTTTGGATACTTCCTTGCCTCTCAGCTTGGCTATAATAGTAGATCGGTGCTGCACTCGCCTTTGTTTCTAATCTGCGCCGATTGAGAAACTAAAACTAGCCAGATACTAAAGTAAGGAGCTCTCCTCGCAGGGACTTACCGTAATTCGTGAGAGTCAGATAAGTTTTTAACGCGAATGCTTCTTCTCGCAGCGGTGCATCCCATCGAAGGTTTTTTTCAGAAACCGAAGAAGGGCCGATAATTTAGTTGTCGGCCCTAGACACAAAACCGCTTTAGCGCAGCCTATCCTTCCGCTAGGTGTTGGACTTCTTTATGCTCGATGGCGCACGTGATGTCGAAAGCACAAACTTTTATCTGTCTGGCTCGGGCTCTTATTCTCGCCGACTATAAACCCAAGAATTTTTCCTACCGAGACCCAAAAGCCGCATTCGGGCTGGATTCAACTTCACGTTGTACCTTCATGATTTGGAATGACTCAAATTCAGATGAGCCATATGGAGTCACTGTTGATTTTTTACCAACATGTCGTCTATATATACCTCCATAGATGTCCCTATTTCGTTTCAACATCCCGCTCACCAAGATCCTGTGAGGTAGCTCCTACGCTTAGCCCAGTGGCATTACTCGACAGTAATAGGGTCCCTTGCCCCGTGACGAATGAGGTCTTCTCTTGGTCGTCGGGATCCATGCTGATCTAGTTGTAACTTGAGAAAGCGTCCATGAAACTGAGGAGTTCATGGCCGGTTGTGGCGTCTACTATGAGGTCGATCCGAGGTAGAGGGAAACTTTCTTTAGGGTATGCTCGGTTGACGTCAGTGAAATCGATGCAAAGTCACCACTTGCCATTCGCTTTTTTGACGAGTACGATGTTGGCCAACCATTCAGGGTATTCCACTTCTCTGATCGCACCTGCCTGGAGGAGCTTGTCGACCTCCTCATTAATCGCTGCCTTCTCAGGGCGAAACTTCTCTTTTTGCTTAACCGGTTTGAAGGATGGACTGACGTTTAGTCTCTGTGAGTACTATCGCAGGTCAATCCTCCTATGTCCTCCTCGCTTCCACGCGAAGACATTCTTATTCCTGCTTCAAGAAGTGGATATGAGGCTTCGAGTCTTCCGCGCTCTCGGTCGGCTATGAGAAGGAGGTGGTTCCAAGATGATCGTCCAAACTGTATAGGCTCCACTCTTCTTCGAGGGCTCGTACCGGTGTTTACCTCGCCCGCATGTCGAGCCCATCCACGTATATGCCGGCCGACCGCTTGCTTCATCGCCGAGTAACACTCCCGTCACGCTACCGGTCTCCTCGAACCATTCCTAATCCGCTTTATGGTGGAAACTTGATCACCATGTGATGCTGCATGGACGGCTTTATGGCGTCGAGAGGGTCCGCCTAATAACACGCTATGTCGAGGGCGCCTACTACGAAATCTTACCATCGTTGTCGCTAGCACTGGGTCTCCCAAAGTGAGCACCAAATGTATCGACCCCCAAAGGTAGCACTTTCTCTTCAGAGAATCCTCGCAGGCCGACTCGATTCCAAATCTTCTCCCTGGCGCCCATCCGTCAAAAGCCGATGCAAAGATGATGCTCCGGCAGAGTCCCATTATCGACAAGGACCCAAGCAATAGTTTTGTTACCACAACCCGCCTTATCACCAAAGGATCGCCGCGGGTGTCGACATCCCTCCGTGTCCGAACTGAATGTTATGGCAGAAATGAGTCGAGGCGCTTTGGACACCGGCTGCACTTCCATTACCTCTTGACCCGATGCCACGAATGAGCCTTCCCTTGCAGAGGCCGGGACTCCCACCTCCTACAAATACTCCTAAGATCACATGGATTTCCCCAAGGGTCAGCTGCGCCGAGTTAGGGTCGGGTCACGAGGTGGTGGTGGTCAGCGCCCCGATCCCGACCTTCATAGGCTGGTGTAGCTGGCTACATATCCCCGCCGAATCAAGTATTCTATTTTCCCGAAATGCGGTGCAATCGTCTGCTCGATGCCCGTGGTCCCATGGAACTCACAAGATTCTAGTGTTATCTCTTTTGGTAGGGTTTGTCCTCATCTGGGATGGCCATCTCAGAAATTTTTCGTGTTGCACCTCGCGCAAGACTCCGTGATATCATGGCCGCTGGGGGTGAACCGCCGAAGTGAATATCGCTGTCGCAGCCGGCTCAGTGGTCCCAGCGGTCTGACGCTCTCGCCCTTTAGTGGATCGCTCTCTATCCCTTCGGGGATCTCTCTCTAGCCTCTTTGTCTCCTAGTGGCTTTGCCCCGCGTTTTGTCGGCCCCACTTTCTCCTTGTAGGCTGTTGCTTCCCTGATGTGAGGGCTTCTTCGCCGTTAATGTACTTCTCCGCTTTAGAGAGCAGCTCAACCATGCTTGCTTGAGGATTCTTTGAGATGGAAAACATCAAGTCCTTTGATCGTAATTCTAACCCGATGAATGCTATGGGATAGCAAACTTCGTCTGCATCTACTTTTAATGCACCTCGACGTTGAACTTCTAGAAATAAGACCTCAGCTTTCTCGCTGTTCCCGCTTATCGCCAAGTGATAACTCCTACCCTCGTATGTTCGTCTGATGAAGTGGTGAGATGAATGCAATGGAGAGTTCTCTAAATGAAAGAGACCACGACGATGGGAGCCTATTAAACCAAGCCACGGCCTTTTAGCGTGATACAGTGAAGGGCTCCGCACCATACCGGGTCTCGATATCCACGCAAATTACTCGGGTTCTTCAGAGGTATTAAGATGGTCGACGGATCCTTCGCTCCATCGTAACGCCCTATTCATGCGCATCCCGAACTTCACGAATGGGAAATGTAAAGACCTCGGGCCGTGGAACTGGGACTCGCCATGCACCAAGGTGTCCATAGCTCAAGCTCTGGCTCTTTACGACTTCCCCTTCACGTGGTCGCTTCGCCGATGCCTCAACCTCTCGTTCCCATGATCGCTCCCATTCCTCACGAGGAGGGACGGCTTCATCAAGCTCGATGTTCCCGAAAATATTGCTTCGCTTCGCGCTCCTCTTAGTGGGTCAAAGAGGCTCAGGCCCCTTCGCTCAACCGGATTCTCGCCTCGTGGAAGGCCGAGGTGGCCGCTTCTTCCCGAGGGCGGTGTTATGGCCTCTCTCGCCCGTCACTTCCCGCTGGCGTCAGATTCGCCCTCGCAGCTTGCTCTAATTCTTATCAAGCGCTGGGTCGGGTGAGCCCAAGTGCTCACCTCTCGCCGCTTCGGGCCTCGTACCGCTCTAACGCGCTCGGAGGCTCCGCTGTCCACCCCGCCGGGCCGGTCTCGGCATCCCGAGAGGATCGCGCTGCTCCCGCTATGTTCCGAAGTTGATACCATCGCCATCGAGATCACTTTGATTTTGTAAAGGAACTGTCGTTCCCAAAGACGGCGCCAACTAATGATGCCTTTTTCAACCGGAATCCAGCCGAGCGTGTCGGGTCACCGGGTCGTCCGCCGCCTCTCGACGCCAGGCTCCGTCGCAAAAACAAGAAACAAAGAGGACGCGCAGCTCGCCCGCCGCCTCGGATGCCTGTTTCAATTCTTTTTCCTGGGAAGAAATGACCAACTGCTTAGGGAGTGAATTTATTACGTACCTTTCACCGACGGGGTGACCTGGTATTTATAGTGGAGGATTTTCCCAATTTGAAGGTGATAAGGACTCTCTCTTATTGGATGAGGGATTTTATTTTCTTATCGATGTCAGATTAATAAGGGATAACTAAAAGGCAATTATTGGGAATTATCCTACTTCCCTTATCAAGCGAGACTGACTTATAACTAGAAACGCTTATCGAGAATTATTCTACTTTCGTGGAGATTTGATTTCCGATGATAATACGGTTCTTTGAAGCTCGCGTTATTACTGATGGCCGAATCGCCCTGCTGGGGTCTACGCTAATAGCCCGGCCTTTGGTCCGCTTTATAAGTATTTTTTCAATCCCGCTCTGACTTCAGAGAGGGTCTCAAGGCTACCATTTTTTAAATCCAATCACTATTAATTAATTAAGCTTGAATCAATAATATTATTTTTCTTTAAAAACAATCGCGCCCCTAAAGATTTCGCTGTCCGGTTTCTCAAAAGGAAGGATAAATCCAGGGCCAAGCATTTGATATCCTGTTTCTCAATTATTTTGCACGTTTAGGGCCCACCGGAATGAAGTTACATTAGAGTAGGGCTGAAATAAATAAGGACTACTCATCTTTCACACATTTCCCAGGGACTCTAACGAGGAAAGTGAATTTGGTGCCAAAATGGCCCCTCTATTAACAAAAATTTCATTTGTAACCTCCTTTTGAAACTTATTTTTATTTTAGTATTTTTTTTTTTCCAAACTTATATTCAATATAATCTGGTAAATTCCCATTTTACAAGAATTCTCTATACACCCCATTGTAGCATTTATGATAAAAACTGGACACAAGGACGTGTGATATAGAGAATTCTGCGCTGCAAATGCACTTCTCAATCTTTTCTATCGAAGTCGAACTAGAGCTTCGCATTTTAAACTAGAGTCATAGTTGCTAATTATGGTTGATATTTAATTTTTATTTTACTTTAAAATTTAATTAATATTATAAAACAGAAATAGAATGATATGGTTGAAATCATGCGACGCCCCATCCGGGTGTCCGTTGATCACTCACAACCTCATGAAATCTATACATCTCGTATCACGAGACGCATACCTGAGTAACAATGGCCTATTGGGCCCATAAGCCAATACTCAAAAATAAAATAATCAACTATATTATCATAGTTTCCATGCTTGTTCTACAAAAAGATTTATACATATTTACAAAATATTTTCTTGCCCACATTTCCTGGCTTTCTTCTCATCAGGACACTTCATCGCGCATCGCCTCCCTGATAAATTCCTGCATTCGAAAAGGGGTCCCACGATCGGTGAGCAGCCCAAGAGAAAATCTTCCTACAAGGGTTACCTCCTCACCTAAAATGCATACGCAATGGCATATATACAATCAATCACATTTCATAATTATTTTCTATACTTAAATGCCTATATCATGCATGAGATGCAACCCCCTCACGCCACCACCCGAGTCCCAACCGACTCCCTACACCTGAATGCCAAATGCGAAATAAAACTAAATACACACCCCCCGATTAAACCATTGGAAAACCCTCCAATTTATTTATCAAAACTCCATTTTGATTCTTTCCTTTATTTCAGGCCACTTATTTCTCCGGTTTACAATCGTGAGGACAATCGCACTCTTTTCAACATTTTCACGAACTTACATCGCCGATTCATGCCTAACCGTGAATAATATGTGGACTTTCACCCCTGGGATCGACCCTAACTCGCTTCCGCCCCAAACACGGTAATTTATCATTTTGATCATTTACACACTCGTGAATCTCTACTCGACTTTGTCCCATTTTTTTCCCGAAGTTCACGACCCACTCACCAACACCGATGAATAACCCTACTCCCGCACTCACACTCGACCGACGCTGAAGGTGATCGGCGGCATATGAAATGCCGGTAATGACGCAACGATTTCCCCCTACGTTACACGCATGAATAAGACTACATGAAACATTCACAAACCATGGATAATTATAATTGATACATATAATCTACCTCCATGCAAAAAACATATTAATACATCAAAAGCATGCATCAATATCACACTCTATTACACCGCACGTTATTCAAGCTAGCTATAACACAACCGGTCACCAACTTTGGGACTATCTGGGAATGTGGTACCTCACTCGCCTAGCAAACATGAACCAACTCGGCTCCAAACATTCACACACATCAACAAACCATAATACCTAAAACCTTCCTGGCTTCTGGGCTCAAACCCTAACTCCCACAGCCATGCAACCTGCAATATGAAATCCATACCCCTTAGTCCCAAGGCTCGAACTAATTCACATGGCCTCTGCCTCCCATAAGCAATCTCATCATTATAAAGTTCCTTTAAAGTTGTGTAAACCGAGTAGAAAATATCCTACCTCTTGAGTTTATCGAACCCAACTTCTTTTTTGTGTCCACATCGTAGATCCTACCGCGCGCACCAACTTTAGTCCTCGAACTTTCGAACGTCGACCGCCCGAAACCCGGGAAAATCCTCATTTTCCCTTTCCTCCTTCTCCTTTTTCTTTATTTTCTCTCTAAGAACCGTTCCCTCTTTTTCCCTCTTTCCTTTCTTTTCCTTCCTTTTTGCCTTTCTTTTCTTTTTTCTCATTTCTCATCTCACCTTCCTTCCATTTTCTCCTCATTTTCTCCTTCTTTCATTTTTCTTCCACCTGGGAGAACACCTCACATCCGGTCAAATCTATGCACTTCCTCCCTCATTTCCTCGTTTCAAGGCTGGCTATAAATTTTCCACCTTTATTCTTTTTATTTCTTTATTTTTACGACATCACGCACCACACAAGATCATACGCTATAATCCCTTCTCCCACATGGCTTAATCACAGCCACCCTTTTTTTTTTTTACGCCTGTCACACTTCTATGGTGCCAAGCCAAGATCCCCTTAACTCGCTACGCTGTCATCCGACACCCCACGCCTCGAAAAACGTGAAATCCCGACCAACTCGGAATCCAACTAAATTCGACGTGGTAGCTAAATTTCGTAAGACGATTTCAACGGAGAAGTCTGTTTCATCATCCGAGATTTAGAAAAATTCCGGATTTTCAACCAAAATTTCTATTTTACCCTTTATCCAAAATCTTGGATTTTTCTGGGGTATCACATCATGTATGCAAGAATATCCTCATATTATTTATTTTTTAAAAAAGTTTTTTTATATCTATTTATTTGTGCATTAGATTGTTATAGTACTATATTCTTATAAGACTGAAAACAGGGACCTCTTGTATGCTCATCATCTTTATCACTTTGATTTATGTCTAAGGACAATTTTTTTAAAAGAAGATTTCTTCAATTTAAAAATTTAAATTCACGTGTCTATCTTAATTGATAGAATATTTAAAATTTAAAAAAACAGGATATGTTAGTAGGGAAGGGGTCAGAGGTTCGAGTCCCAATAAGGACAATTTACCAAATTGTAACAAAGAGTTTATTTGTCTAAAAATTAAAATTCCATCGCTTGAATAGATATTTCTAAATTTATTTTTATTATTTTCAAACAAAAAAATTAAATCATCTTATGAATAAAATATTAAATTATTAATTTGATGATAAATAAAATATTTATCATTATTATTTAATCAATTTATTTTTATCAAGTAATATTATGTCTATAAACTTAAGTAGACAGCAACAAATCAAACGTTGTAATAAAACAACGACAAATCAAAATGTCGTAATAAGACGACAATAATATGAAATAACAAGATAAGACCTAAATTTTTGTGAAATACCATTTTATTGAGCAAGAAAATGAAAAAAATAATAGATGCAGAGGGGTGATTTTAGGTCAAAAATAACCAAAAAATCACCCCTTCTTATATCAAGAGAATGAAGAAAAAGGAGAAAAATGAGCTTATTATTTTGTTAACTTATTTTTAATAAAGTAATGTTATATTTTTAAAAATAAATAAATTTTTATTACTAAAAAATATATATATCTTTAATTTATGAATAATTTGTCATTTAATTTTATTAATAATTAACTTTTAAAAATAAGTTAAGTATGAAGCTGCATTTAATAAATGTGACTAATTCAAAAATGAAATCGCATTTATCAACTATGAGCGTTAATTCTTAACAAAAAATCACTATGCGGGTTTAATTCACATATGAGAAAGACTATATTCAACGTAAGTTTGAAAAAAAAATTAAAATAAAAATAAGTTTCAGAATGAGGTTAAAAATGATAATTTTTTTTAATAGAGGGTTTTGGCTTATCTTGAGAAGACAGAGAAGACATCTCAGTTAAATCTATTTTCCTTCTTCCATCTTCCATCCTATTACGGCTTCTTCTTCTTCTTGTTGCTGGAAGTACGATGTTTTCCTTAGTTTTAGCGAGAAGATACCTGGCTACAATTTTACAGACCATCTCAATAAGGCCTTGAGAGCAAAAGGAATTGAGACCTTCTATGAAGGATCAGCTTAAAAGAGGAATTGATAACCCGACACTTGTTAAAGCGATTGAAGGATCAAGACATTCAGTCATTGTTTTGTCAGAAAATTATGCATATTCAAAGTGGTGCCTAGATGAACTAGTGAAGATATCACAGACCCAAAATTCAGAAAATCGGAGGGCTGTATGATTTTCTATCATGGAATCCATCAGATGTTGGAAACCACAGGGCAAGTTTCGGGAAAGCCTTGGCAGATCATGAAGAGAAGTTGAAGGCAGACCATAAAAATAAGTTGAAGTATGATATGGAGAGGTTGCTGGGATGGAGGAAGGCTCTCACCCATGTTAGCAAGATATCTGGCTTCGTTTCATCTCCTGATAAGTAATTTTCTAAATCTTACCTCCTTATTTATTAGGGTGATTGATTAAAAGAGCCTTTGAAACATTAATTTAGGAAATCTATACCTTCATCAATTTTTTATTGACCACATTTCACAAAATATCTTTATTATCTTCTTGTAAAATAATCATCTATTCTTATGGGACACTACAAATACCTACTTTATCTATAATGAGGTATTTTTCAAGAAAATATGGAAATTGGAAAAGTTTAAATTTTTGGTGGTAATAGAGCTCTGGAGCTCTGCCTCTGCTGCTGTTCATGATCCCAACTTAATGGAGAAACTACAGATCCATTGTCCTTCATGATTTTTTAGGATCCCCCCTTCTCCTGCTAGGCTGTCATCTCTTCTGGAACTTCCATTTGTATTAAGGGTTGTCCACCCCAGCTGAGCTGGTGACCATCCAATCCACTGGGTGTCATACATTGCTTGGCTCCCTCTCAAGATGCTGGCATTCGAGTAGGCTGATTGAATTTCACGCACAAAGTTTCTGATAATCCCAAACTTGTCGCTTGCATCGATAATTTTGTTGTTGAAGATACCTTCGTTGCGCCACTTCCATTTCCAGGTCCCAAGTGCCCCCACCGAAACTCTACTGATAACGTTCAGATGTAGCCATTCCATGAAATTCATCTCTGTACTGTGTTGCATGCTCATCCCCCGTTAGTTAACAAATGCCATAGGTGGTGGCTGTTGTGAGGCTCAAATCAGGGAAAGCTTCATATGTTGTCTTGACCATGAAAGAACCATTGGTAGTTAGGCCCCAGCAAAGCTGATCCTCTATTTCTCTATCTTGCCTTAGTAAGAAGGTTGATAATCGGTCTTCAAAATTAATGGGTAACACGCCTTGAAGAAGTTCGCACTTCCAGCCTCTCCTTGTGTATCAAAGATTCTTCTCCCAACCACCTATCCCTCCAGAATAATGTTTGATTCCCATTGTAAACTCTTGTCATTATGCCTCTACTGAGGATTTCTCTTGCTGCTGAGATTCCATTCCAGATATTTGAGGAACCCTTTTTCCTTTTTTACCATTTTGGAAATCCCAACCTCTCTTCTTATATATGTGTTTGCAAGTCAGCACTCTAACCCACAGATTATTGCTCCCGAAGCATTCTTCATCTAAGCTTTTCCATTAAAAGCTCGATTTGCTCTATGCATTGTTATTATCCCCAAGTCTCCATGTTCCTTCCTCTTCGTTAACATCTCCCAACTAATCAAGTGCATTTTCCTTTGTTCAGTGTTGCTACACCATAGGAACTGCCTCACCAATTTATCTATTTTGTTGTGAAGCCCATTGAAATCATCATATTTAATTCTGTAGAGTTGACTGTTTGGCTTCTTTTTCTCTATAATATGTTGTTTGTTGCCTATCAAAAAAAAAAGGCCCATTGGAAAGATAGAAGATTTCATGTGGTACAGAGGTATAGAAGTCAAGACTGATTGGGCTAAAGTATGTCTCTCTGCTAGAGATATATGCTTTGTTTTCCACCCCTCCAATCGTGTCCCAATTCGGTCTAGGATTTGTTGGTATACCCCATGTTCAGTCTGTCATGAATGGAAGGTACTCCCAAATAAATGCCTAAATTGTCTGTCATTGGGATTCCAGAAATGGTGGACATCATCCTTGCTGTCTGTTTATCTACACTCTTTCAGAAAAAAATTCTGGACTTTTGCCTGATTAGATTTTGACCAGATAGATCACAGAAAGTATTTAGACATTCCATTATTACCTCTATTTAATCTTTAGTGGTCTCTATGAAAAGAACTAGATCATCAGCGAAGAACAAATGCGAGAGTTGGGGCCCATGTCAAGACATCTACATAGGCTTCCATTTTCCTGATCTGACTGCAGCTTCTATTATGTGGCCCAACCTTTCCATACAGAGGACAAAAATGTATGGGATATTGCATCACCCTAGCGAATTCCCCTTTCCGGTTTAAACCACTCCAGTTGTTTTCCATAAACCACTCCAGTTGTTTTCCATCCAAAGGACCACTAGTCTAGATGTTTCAGATACAATGCATGATGTTACTCACCCAGCTGGGTGGAGCCCATCTTTAGAGTGTCCTTAATAAATCCCCAGGATAGTCGATCATAAGCTTTTTCCATATCTATCTTTATTGTCATTAAACCTGTTTCTGTCCTATTCCTCATGGAATGAAGTGCTTCCTGATAAATGATTATGTTATCCACTATTTGACAACCTGGGATGAAGCTGCTTTGATTTTTTGCCGTTAAACTTGGCATAATTATCTTCAATCGATTTGTCATGGTCTTGGTGATCACTTTATAAATCACATTGCAGAGACTGATTTGTCTGAGTTGTGTGAAATTTTCTGGATGGTTCACTTTCGGGATGAGAACTAGCTGGGTATCATTGGCTCCCTCTAGAAGATAATCCAGGTAAAAAATTCAAAGCAACCTTACAAACAGAGTCTCCCACTGTTTCCCATGTATTCTGATAAAAGCCTGCATGTATTCCATCTGGGCCTAGAGCTTTGAAATGGGACATCTCATTAACAACCCTGGAAGTCTCCTTTCACAAAATTCTGCCTTAGGAGCCTGCAGTGATCTTCTGAGGGTTGAGGAAAACCATTGGGAATCTGTGCCTTGGAGGATTCTGTAATTTCTGCCGGGTACAGGGTCTTATAACCATATTTTCCAGCATTAGTGGGTTTGAGATCCACTGCCCATTACTGTTCCCAAAAGTTATCCACTCTTCCCTAGATTTCTGATACCACAACAATGCTTCCTGATTGAGGACCATTTCTAGTTCCTGATGGAGTTTTCTTTCAAGTTTTAGCAGACGATCGGAATGATTTGAACTTAGTTGCTTTTGTATGCCTTCTAGTCTTGCCCAAAGTCTTATTTTCCTCCTGAATATATTACCAAAGTACTCTTTATTCCAGAGTTGGAGGGAGCCTGGTAACCTTGTATTGTTTTCCATGAGAGGTAAATCCTTTTCTCAGGTAGCCTTTACAATTTCATTGAACTGTGGGTGCATCAGCCAGGCTGCTTGAAACAAAAATCGGGGCCTATGGAGTCGAAAGTCCTCACCAGAAAGTTGGATCATAAGGGGAGTGTGATCTGAGTTCATCTTTGGGAGATGGTATACTGCAGCTTTGTCAAAGAGAGATCTCCATTCTGGGGTACTGAGCACTCTTCTAGGCATGCAGCTGTAAAGGTGCTGGCAGTATCACCTCTTGACCAAGTGAAACGAGGTCTAGAATATCCCAGGTCTATAATTTTCTGTTCAAAAATCCAATCTAAAAAGCCCGCACTCCTTTTATGAAAAGCGCCTCTAGTTGAAACCTCATCAGACGTCATGACAGAATTGAAATCACCAACCACTAGCCAGGGATCAAGGCAACTCAAATTCTCTCTACTCAGTTTCTGCCACAGAAATTTCCTTAGAGAATGATCCAGGATACCATACACTATAGATAGATTCCAAGGAATTTTGTGCTGTTCGTGGATATGCTAGTGAATGAATTGGATTTGGGGGTGAGTGAAGGATATCAACCTGGAGGGAATCATTCCAGAAAATCCATATTGCCCCACTTAAGCCGAATGCTTCCATTCTAATCCAGAAGTCAAAACCATCTTTTTTACATATTGCATCCACATGTGAACCACTAACCCTTGTCTCCAACAAACCTAGGATACCAGGCTTGGCGAATCTCTTAGGGAAGTCTTGGATGCTACTGTGAAGCTTTTTTGAAGCAGCTCCATTGCAGTTCCAGATCAGAATTGTTATGTCTTATAACCAAATATTTCTATTTATTATTGTTATTATTATCATTATCAGATCATTATATAACCTTAGGCCCGATTCAAGTGGTAAAAATGGTAAAATGTTAAATGGATGATGGGGTTATGAGATATTTTAGATTTAAATCCCAATATAGATAAAAAAAAAAAAATATTTACCTATCAAAAGAATCATTGTCATCATTATATGCTCAAAAGGTTTATTATGAATCATAAATAATGAAGAAAAACCTGTGTTGAATATTCTATGGAGCATAAGGACATATGGTACTTATTAGATCTTGACCATAGTAGAGGAATAAATTTTTTTATTAAAATCATTTAGCTTTGGATTTATATATATATATATACATTGAGCACTTTCATTTAATATGGTAGGGCTTCAGTACCGATATGGTTTTATTCTTTTTCTTTATCTTCTTTGTCTTAGTTCTCTCGTCCTCTTCACCTTTCATTTCTATCTTTCATATTCACTTCTTTTGTTTTGCTATTTTATTTATTTCTTTAATCAAAGTGAAAAGAAGAATGAGAATAGATGGTGAAGTAATTTTAAAAAAAAAAGAAAAAATGAAAGTGAAGAAGTTGAGTAGGAAGGAGATAGTGAGGAATTAAGATAGAGTTGTTTAATTGATAAAAAGATGAAAATTACATGCCTGCTATATTTGAAAAAAATAAAAGCGAATGAGGATATTGTAAAAGATGCAAAGGAGTACATGATTGCATAAATCATTTTACGATTGAAATGCTATAATGTGATAGTAGGTATATGAATACATCTTTGTCTTTATTAATTAATATATTTAGTTATAGTTATAAACCTTGTCATATTTGTATCCAAATGAAAACTAAGTTAGATGTGATAGGTTTAAGATAGTTATTTAATGACATTTGTTCTAATACAACACAAAAATTCTCTCATGAGAATATTTTAACCAATACAATCTTGATCATCTTGTTATGCTTAGTTTCTTCATTTGTGAAGTTGCAATGAAAAAGAACATGCATCTTACCATTGTCACATCTCGCATAAGTTCATGGCAATATATCATTAATATGAGCTTCTCTCAACCTATTAAACGTGTTTTAACGCCTGCAGTTGTTCTTTGCGCGAAACTGATAATATCTATATTGCTAGACAGTGATCAAGTATAAAATACGCCACAATTATTTCAACATTTATATGGGTTATTAAACTATTTTTATATGTTCTTCAAACTAGCAGGCCTGAGACTCAGTTTATTGAAGAAATCATCATAGATATTTCCAAAGATTTAAATCATGTATCATCAAGTGATGAGGCGAAGAACTTGGTAGGAATGGATTGTTGCATAATGGAATTGGAGTCCATATTGCGTCTTGAGGCAAATGAAGTTCTTATGATAGGAATTTGGGGTATGGGCGGCATTGGTAAAACAACACTTGCCAGGCTTATTTATGAACAACTTTTCTATAAATTTGAAGGTTATTGATTTCTAGAAGGTTTAAGAAGCACAATTATGGACAATTTAAAAGTCGAGCTTCTTTCAAAGGTATTAGGAGATAAAAGTATTAACATGGGACTCACTTCAATAAAGGCGAGACTTCATTCTAAAAAGGTTCTTATTGTTATTGATGATGTCAATCACGAGCCCTTGTTAGAAACATTAATAGGAGAGCATGATTGGTTTGGTCCACAAAGTCGAGTCATTATAACAACAAGGGATAAGCATCTTTTAGCTATGCATGGAGTTGATGCAATATATGAAGTCCAAAAACTAAGGGATGATAATTCTATTCAGCTTTTTAGTTATTATGCCTTTAAAATCAAACCTCCTACAAGATATATTATGGAACTCTCTCATAATATAATATCTTATGCTCAAGGTCTTCCATTGGCTCTCAAAGTATTGAGATGTTGTTTATGTGATAGAAATGAGGAGTATTGGATGGATAAATTGAATCCAACTAAAAGAAATCTCGGAAGGGAAAATTCATAAAGTGCTTCAAATAAGTTTTGATGGATTGGAAGATGATGAGAAAGAGATATTTCTAGATATTGCATGTTTCTTTAGAGGAAGTGACAAAACTTTTGTAAGGAAACTCCTAGAGAGTTGTGGTTTCTTTGCTGTTCACAGAATAGAAAATCTAATTGTTAAATCTCTCATAACCATTACTAAAGATAACAGCTTGGAAATGCATGATTTACTTCAAGAAATGGGCCGACAAATTGTTTACAAGACTTCTCCTAAAGAGACTGACAAATGTGGCAGATTGTGGGAACAAAATGATATCTCTCATATTTTAAGACAAAGAACGGTGAGAATATAACATGATATTTCTTTTTCAAAGACAAATTTAATATATAAATACATATATTAACTTATTCTTTCTCCCTGTTGTTAGAGCTAAGGTAGTTGGAAGGCATATTCTCAACTTATCTTATTTAGATGATCATATGAACTTTACCACTAAAGCTTTTTCGAAGATGACCAATCTTAGGTTGCTTAAGATCTACCGGGCTAACCTTCCGAACACCATGGGAAAGATTCAATGTAAATTGCACATTTCTTATGACTTCAAATTTAATGATGATGAGTTGAGGTATCTACATTGGGATGAATACCTCAAGTAATCATTACCATATGATTTTGAGTCCAAGAATCTTGCTCACCTATGCATATCTCATAGCCATCTCACTAAACCATGGAAAGGACAAAAGGTATGATTTCTTTACTTTCTCTCTTTGAGATACTTGTAATTATTATAATGAATTCTATGAGCTTGTTTGTTTTTGTTTTAAAGAGTAGTTTTCTCTTCTCTAGAACCACAAAAAAAAAAAAAAAAAACAAGGAAAACAAGTTTGACTACCATAAACTATTACTATTTTTTATTCTTAAGAATAGAGAATATAAGGGCATGTTTGATGTTCTTTGAAAATGTTGTTATTATTTGAATTTAGTGTTATTTGTGTTTTTCAAACAATATTTAAAAAAAAAAAAAAAAAGCTAGGAACCAAATGTCTTTTCCATGCTTTCCTCATTTTTTAGAACAGAAAACAATTTTGAAAAACGGAAACCATACATACCCTAATATTTTAAAAAAAAGCATCTTTTAGTTGTTTTTCAATTAATTTTTGAAGACTGTTTAAAAATAATCATATAAACATGTAAATAATAAAATAAAATAAAATACTACACCTTAAAATTATTTTAAGATATATTAAAAATAACAAAAAAAGAGCTTAAAATTATTCTAGGTGTCCAACATATATTTATTTTATAAAACATTAAGAACAAATTTTTTTTTTTTTAAATGTTTATTGGTTATAGGTATTTGGAAATCTCAAATTTGTGGATGCCAGTTACTCCCATTACCTAAAAGAAACTCCCGATTTTTCAAGAGCTTTAAATCTTGAAGTGTTGGTTCTCAAAGGGTTCACAAATTTGCTTAAGATTCACCCATCCCTTGGATACTTGAGCAAACTCATATCCTTGAATCTGGAAAACTGCATAAACCTTGAGCATCTCCCAAGCTTCCGTCAATTGGCATCCCTTGAAACCCTCGTTCTCTCTGGTTGCTCGGAGCTAAAGAAGTTACCAGAAGCTCCACAGCATATGCCATATTTATCAGAGCTCTATTTAGATGGGACCGCCATAACAGACTTTTCGGGCTGGTCAGAGAACTCTGAGAATTCAGACTGTTTACAAGAGCTCAATTCAGATGATTCTTGTATATTATCTGGTTCAAAGACGATGAAAAGCCGTTTATGCATTACTACAATCTTGAACAGAACAATATAGGAAGAAAAGTTAGGTCGTTGTCATTACAGTACTCATACAGTAAGACAGCTACCTTCAACCAGTGTTGTCGTGAGAAATTATAATGCATCTCTTTCGTCTCTTCCAAGAAGTTCATATTTCATTAGTCCTCATTGCTCCTTAACGTCACTGACACGTTTGAATCTAAGTGGAACACCCATAATTCACCTACCCTGGAATTTGGAACGACTTCATATTCTGCAGAAGCTTGAGTTGACAAACTGCACAAGGCTTCAAGAACTGCCGGTGCTTCCGTCAAGTCTAAAACTTCTGGATGCTAATAACTGCTTATCATTGGAACTCATATCCTCTCAGTCTCTTTTCAGACCTCATGGAGGTTTTCTGTTTGGTAATTGTTTGAAACTGAGGACGTACCAAAGTAAGATGGAGCATGATGTGAAGAGTGTGGCATCGCATTTTGATCCGCTTGCATGGAGATCCACTTTTGAACGGGTAAGTTCTCTTTGGTTGTGTTTGGTTCGGGAAAGTATTGAGCAAAAAAAAAAAAAAATATATATATATATATATATATATATATATATATATATATATATATATATATAATGGAAAATGATTTTCTTAATTATTTATTGAAAATTTTTAAATAAAATTTAAATATAAATAAAATTCCTGAAATTTTAATTAGAAGGAAAATATAAGGGAAAGAAAATTAAAATCAACATAATATTTTTATTTATTTATTTTAACTCATCAATATAAATATTAAATAATTTAAAAATATATAATTAATTGTTTTTATATTTTATTTTCTTTGAGATTTTTCATTAGACAACTAAACACAAGAAAACCATTTTCTTATAACATTTTTTTTCTTTCGTTAGTACTTTCTAGGAATCAAACACAGGATAAGGTGTACAAATGATCCCGAGTTTTGCGTGTATGACTGTGCTACAAAAGTAAACATTAAGGATATCTTAAGACCGGAAAAAGGTTTAAGGGCAAAGTGAGACATATACTCAAAACTCGGGGGCATTTGAACATCTTATCCCAACCAAACACCATTTTAATATATATATTTTTCTTTCTTTATTACTTTTTTCTAGAGGTAGGTTAAAATTGTTTCCTCTTTTTTGAACCAGTTAAAGTTTGTAAGGAACAAGTACAAGTTGTTTTTACCGGTTTTTAAAAACAAAAAATTGTTTTTAAGAGGTCCGTCAAACAGACTCATAGATTAACATGTTGTGTTATTTGTAAATGAAAGTTTAGAAGATGGGAGTTTTATTACCAAAAATAACAGGAGATGCGGATTCTTTTTTCCTTTTTTGAAATTAAAATAATTTTATTGATTTAAAATAATTTTACATCTATAGAAACACGAATACAAATTCCCTAAAAAACCATATAGGATGAAACAACACATAGGTTAACAGTATAATAAATCGGTTCAAAACTTATAAATTTGATAATACTATAGTGACTAAAATATCAATAACTCCTCTTCTACAATATAATAATTTGATTTGTTGTTTTTGTCTAATCAAATATGTTTTGCTTGTTTGAATCGTCCACTCACAAATAAAACATCGTAACAAGATAATGAAATCACGAAAAAATAAAATAAAACCTAGATCTATGTGGAAAACCATTTTAAAAAAAAAATTAATATAAAAAATGTATAAATGAGTGAGTGATTTCGGGTCGAGAATAACCAACAATCACCCCTCCTTGTTTAAAGAAGATATTTTATTTGTTAATTTTGATGCGAATTCCTTTTTAACATCCTAAATATTGTACGATTTTGTTTTGTAGTATCGTCCTTACCTTTATATCCCGTTCAACATTGTTTTCCCCGGCGATGAAATACCGAATTGGTTCAGGCATCATAGCAAAGGCAATGAAATAAATATAGAGGTATCTTCAGATTGGTATACTAATTGCAACTTCTTGGGTTTTGCTCTTTCTGCTGTTGTGGCACCATTGAGTACTAGGCCCACTGTGGGTGAAATGCGACGTAATATTATACCCATCTTCTCTTAATTCCAACTCCCATTTCTTACGTTCCTTCGTTGGTGAATGGCCTAATAAAATTCAATGTTTAATTGATCTACATCATCTATGGCTAGGTATGTTCCATCATTTATCAGCTTCGAATTAGGTTTTCATTTAGTTCAAACAGGGGCAGTTTTGTGAAGAGTTGTGGAGTTTGTCCGGTATACCTAGAAATGCATCCAGCCAAACGTTCTCGCCTCTCAGACTAGTAACAAGCGATGTTGTCAAGAGTTAAAGGTGAAGATACGTATGCGAAGGATTTGAACTCGTTGAAGGCACAGTTCCTACAAAAGTTAATTTGAATTCCAATGTTTATAAATTCTTGTTTTCATGGTAAATTCTCTATTAATTTAGTTCTTTACATCTTAACCGTTATCATAGGATCTATTTTAGTCTCACCTTGACTAGTGCTTACCTTTTTGTCATTCAGCCCCATCTAAGTGTATTCCACAGTTGAGGTTCATCCTACAACATTAACATTGGTTTTCTTTTCGTAATATTAATCTATTCTCTAATTAAAATCAAAGTTATGTTTAAATCATGGCTTTTATAATTACTTTCATTAAGCTTTTATGTTCCGTTATTTATCAACTTTGTTGGTGAGAAGATATGGAGTCGTATTCAAGGAACTAGCGATGATCCAAGAGGTTCAATATACCGAGAAATGCATCTATATAGGCAAATGTTCTTGAGTTTTAGATTAGTAACTAGTGATATCGTCTTACGGTTAAAAGTTGAAGTCTATTATATACGAAGGATTTGAACTCAAAACTATTTATGCCTTCTTGAAGAGTAGTGGATCTGTCCTTAAAGATGAGATCTTATCAGTATCATAACACACTGCGTTCCTACAAGGTTTGAGTTCCAATTTTATAAATTCTTGTTTTTGTATGAAATACTATTCTAATTAAGCTTCTTACTTCTTAACAACCTTTACCATATGGTATATTTTGAGTCTCACCGTGGTCACTCTGGTTTTTACCATTGGAAAAAATAATTATTTTTTTAAAGGTCTCATAATATTACTGTATGATATTTATTTTGCTCAACTTATGATCTTAATAATTTAATGATATATTATTAATCAATTAAGCTAGTTTATGATGTATGTAAGCGGTTGACTAATCTCAAAATCTGTGTACTAATTCTCTTGATTTTTGGGGAATTAACTTAATCAGTTCTGGAATACCTACACAAGAGTGATGACTCATTATCGAGCAAGGTAAAAAATTAGCATTAAGTGTTATATACTAACCAATTATAGAGCCTTTCCTTTTTTTTCTTTTTTTTTTTGGGGTGTCCTTTATAAAAATTTCGTTTGAGTTTGATAGCAAAAGAGATCCATTAAGGGAAGAGCAAAAGAGTTCATGAAGATTAAAAAAAAATTATGTGAAAACCATCACGCAAATAAGACGTTAAGTATTGAATCATCAGAATAAAAATCTGGGATTTGCGGAAGCGTGCACGAGATATAGCGAAGTATTGTGATGTTGAATCACAGTCTGAGGAACTTTATGATCTTGAGATCTGAATCAGTGCGAGGGGCACATCTTTCTTCGGATCTAAATGAGATACGAGGGCTTTATGATCTTCGGATCTACGCTAGTTTCACGCCTAATATTTTTTCTCGACAATGAGAATCGAGAAGAAAGAAAAACCTATTTGTGATCACGGGGACTATGCCCTGTTATAACGATTGTCGTATGTAGACAGTCGCGATTGTTAAGTAATTTCTATTTGCAATCATAAAATAGAAATTACGCTTGTCTCACATTCATGCTTTATAATATATTAATTAAGGCCCCAAAACTTAAATTAATCGCTTTTAATTAGCCTAACTTTATTTGATAACCTATAATTCACATTTATTTAATATATCAACCCTTATATTCGATTTACTCAACAATCTCCCACTTGGGCTATATTTGTAACTTTATAAGCGTGAATTACTTTATGAGCTCATGAGTTTTGCTATCAAAACTTTATATCATTAACAATCTTGTCCATTAACCACACCAATATAGAACCAAGCAGTGAGTGATTGCATATTTGTAACTAGACCCATCAATGATCACATATATCAATGTAACTAATGACAAAGATCGAGTGTGGATGTGTAGCATGGAAATTTCATGCAATGTGATCTCAGCATGCCTATTTCCAACTGGTCCTCCTTAAACCTTAGTGAGATCAAACCATACAAAATCAAAGTGGATGGCGGAATGCTACTCACGAGTAAATAACCTTAAAATCCATAATATCCATAACAAAAGTATCTAAAAAGCATCTAAAATAGAAACTCCCACTAAAATGACACATCTTGAAGAGAAACCACACCCATATGAGCAGTGTGCTCATGAAAGACCTTGGGTGGTAATCCCTTAGTTAGTGGATCTGCAATCATGGAGTTTGTCCCAATGTGCTCTATAGATATAAGTCCACTCTAAACCCTTTCTTTGACAACTAGGAATTTGATGTCTATAAATTTTGACTTCGTCGAACTCCTGTTGTTGTTGGAATATAGTACTGCTGATTTATTGTCACAAAATAACTTAAGTGGTCTTTCAATGCCATCCATATCTGTGACAAGTGACAAAATTGTAACCATATTCCATGATTGGATGCCTCATAACAAGCTACAAACTTAGCTGCCATGGTGGAAGAAGCTACAATAGATTGTTTAACACTCTTCCAAGATACGCACCTCCGGCAGTAAGTAGATATAGCCTGAAACCTGTTTATCTATCTCGGCATCCGACAAAATGTCAGATAAGAATATCAATGATCTCTAGCGTCGACTTTGATAAGTGAGCATGTAGTCTTTTGTTCTCTGTAAGTACCTTATGACACGCTTGGCTGCTATCCAATGATCATTTCCAGGATTGCTTAAATATCTGCCCAACATGCCAACAATGTATGCAATATCCGGACGCGTACATACTTGAGCATACATCATACTTCCTATTGCTACTTGCCCATAAGGAATGCGTGCATCTCACGAATCTCAAAATTATTCTTGGGGCATTGGCCCGAGACCTTCAGAATTGTCTCCCTTAGCCAAAGGGGTATCACACGGTTTTGCAATCATGCATGCCAAACCTTTTAAGAATTTTCTCAATATAGCTCTTTTGTGATAAGTAAGTATTCCCGAGATCGATCCGGTGTATCGTATACCTAGCCTGAAAAGCATCACGAGATCTTTTCATCTCGGAAATTTCTTTGATAAATCTCTTGGTTTCATGCAACATGCCTTTATCGTTGGTGGCAAGCAATATGTCATCAACATAAAACCAAGTAAATATACTTACTCCCCACTTGAACTTATAGTATATACGAGTCATTAACCATATTCATCCAAAACAGACGAAATGATAGCAGTGAAACTTGTAATACCATTGGCGAGAAACACTTAAGCCGCAGATAGATTTCTTTATGCGAACCATCCTCTTTGTATCTCGAACACAAATTTTTGGTTGCACCATATAGATTGTTTCATCAATGTCACCATTGAGAAATGCGTCTTAACATCCATCGATGGCTTCCAGTGCGCCCTGAGTGCCATTATTGTCCTAAAGAGTCTTTCGGTGGCCCGGAAAGTCTCTTTATAATCAATGTCTTCCTTTTGTGTATAGCCTTTAGCGACAAGGCAGGCTTTGTATCTCTCCGTCACCTTCCGAATCCCTCTTGGTTTAAATATCATTTGCAACCAATGGGTTTCACACCTTCGAGCAATGGGACAAGATCTGACGTCATTGTCCTTCATGAACTTGATCTCTTCGTTCGTAGCATCATTCACTCTTGAGATTTAGAACTTTCCAGGGCTTGGCGGAAGTTGATTGGATCATCTTCCACCGCACCAATGTCAAACTCATGTTCTTGAAGAAATACAATGTAATCATCTGGCAATGCACTTCTCCTTTCTCTAGTGAATCTCCTTAATGGCGTAGGTTCTGGAGGAGGTAAAGTTTGTTCTTCTAGAACGGGAGGTTCTTGGATATTGTTTTGATTTGGATCTGCTTTTTGAACAATGTCAGGTATAGGAGCCTGATCAATGTTAATGACAACTGTGGGAATATCAACATATTCCTCTTCAAAGCAAAATCCCTATCTTATCTCCTATCAGACTCAACATCCTCCAAAGAGCTGAGGCATTTCCGTCTCGAAAATTGATTTAGAAGTAGGATCATAGAATTTGTAACCTGGATCTTTAAGGTATCCAATAAAATAACAACTAACGGATTCTTGAATCCACTTTCTTTTCATGTGGCTTGTAGTCCCTTGCTTGGTTGGGACATCCCCGAATGTGTAAGTGCTTTAAATTTAGGCTTTCTTACAGGTCAAAGTTCATAAGGGGTTTTAGCGATTGCTTTAGTTGGTACTACGTTGGGATATATATGCCGAGTCTTTAATGCTTCACCTAAGAGTGATATTGGCAGTTAGAATGACTAATCATACTTCTTACCATGTCTTTGAGGCGTTACTGTTTTTAAGCCTTTTAGCAACCTTAATTTCGTAGCGGAGAGCACGGCATGGGTGTGCGTGGGACGATACCGCACTCCTCTAGGAATTTAGCAAATGGTCTCGAACGTTGTTCACCTGAACCATCATACTTTCCATAGTATTCACCACCACGGTCAGATCTGATGTTTTTAATCCTTTTATTGAGTTGATTTTGGCCCCGACTTTGAGCGATTTGAACACTTCGATGATTGGGACTTTTCATGAATGATCTCAGATGCCTGCAGATCATCACATAAACGTGATAAAATATTGTGGCCATTCCATGAAACCGTAGGGAAATGGCCTGAATATCTGTATCTTATCGGTTGTAAGACATGCAGCCCAGCCTGTTGGCACAAATCTCCCTTGTGTTTGTTTGTTTTTACTTTATGCAATTTGTGCAAATTTATAAATCTGCAAAAATCAAAGGGTATCTAAAATCCTGACACAAGCCTTTCAATTCTCCGCTTTTTGGAGATGTGACCTAATCTTTTATGCCATAATGATGAGAATTCTCATCGGTTAGTACTACTTTAACTTTTGAGTGCTTAATTGCAGTTTCATGATATGAAGCAACTATATCATGCATATAAAGGTTATCTACATAAGATAAAGAACCAGTACCAACCAAATTTGAATTCTGAAAAAGACTAAATTTATTATTTCAAAAAAGAACAAGTATAACCAAATTTGTCCAATATGGAAATAGAAACCAAATTCCGTCAGAAAGGGCGATTACAACATATGTCTCATTCGTCGAATAAGTACCCAGTTTTAATAATAACCTCCCGATTGCCTCGGCCGACCTTCCTGCCATCGCCTACAAAGATGTATCTTTCACCATCATTTGGCTTCGGCAACTCTGGCAACCACATGGACACAACGATGTGGTTTGCACGAATCCTATCCACCAAGTGTGTTTAGAGTCAGAAGTCAAATTAACCTTAGAACCGAACTAGATTAAGAAGTGTACCTTTCTTTGCACGTCAAGCATGATAGTTGGTACATTGCTTCTTCTTATGTCTCACAGCTCCTCAGAAGAAACAACCATCAACCCTTTTTTTCTTTTGTTATTTCTTTTATGGAACCTCTACAAACTTCTTTTATCCTTTCTTTTTCTTTTCTTCCCTTTATCCTTGGAAGTACCAACCAAATGAGCACTTTCTATCTTTTTTTGCTTCAACCTTTCCTCTTCTTGCACACAATGTGAGATGAGCTCATTAAGAGACCAAGTCTCTTTTTGACAGTTGTAGCTCACCTTAAATTGACTGAATTGTGTGGGAATAGATATCATAACCAAATGCACAAGCAAATCCTCAGAGATCAAGCTACAGTTTAATCTAGCTAAAGATGAGACATTTCCATAATGTACTCCTTAATGTTCCACTACCTTATATCTCATTGAGATGAGATTTTCCAAAAGTGTACTTGTTTCAGACTTTTCATTCTGAATAACTGGCTCTTAATTTCTTCTAGAACTCGCTGCCCCACGTTTGATATTGTGCCCCTAATGCTTCTGAATGGCCTTCTAATGATCATCAAGCACATGCGATTTGACTTCTCCCACCTTCAATATCCTCTTTCATCGAGGAACTTTCAACAAGAAGAGGTACAGAGAAGTGAAACTTTGAACATTAAGTATCCGATCATGGACAACTAGAACATTGATGTTCTGCCACACCTGGAAAGAGCCACTGAATAGAATAGAATTAACGCCGCATTAATGTTAGCAGAACTAGTAATTAACTGCAGGAACAACAAACAAGCAAAACAAACTCACATAAGATGCAAAACCGAAAATAAATTCAAATAAAGGCAACCATCCAAGATAGTTTGACACTATTAATAGATTTATCTTTGATAAAATATTAACTTAGGTGATATCTTGGTGTAGTAATCAACACCGATAATAAGAACGATTAAATGATAAATCTTCCTTCGGGGCCAATTCTATTATTCCATGTAAACCAAATAATTATCACGCCGTTTATTAATAATGTGTGTATTATGCAATTTGTTAAATATTAATTTTCAAATACAATTAATATTCACATGTTATAGGCACATAACTTGTTATATTTTGAAATAAAATTAATTTGCACAAAAGTGGTCACTTTGGTGACATATTGTGTTAGTTAACTTATCTCAAAATATATATATAAATACTCTTATATTTAATGTACCAGAATACACTCAGAATCGATAACATATTTATATTTAAATCACCAACTAAAACATTCACTAATCTTGACTATTATTATTATTATTATTATTATTTATCATAAAATTCTTCCAGGGTACCATACTTCATTTGTGTTCTCCTCTTTTCCGAGGAATGATCCTTGAACCCAATATACTCTACGCCTTCAGCGAGTTCATGTACCACTCAGGTACCAATGCTCATTGTCCTTCAGTGGACATGAACTACGCCCTAATGTCCTTCGTGGACAAGAACTTGGCCAGAGCACTGCAGTTCGATCAAGGGAAAAAAATAATAATAAATAAAAAAATCATTTTCTAACATATTCTCTAAACAATCACCATGAACCGCTCCGATACCAAATGAGAGATTTTTTAAAAAATTTTGCGAAACCATCACACAAACATGAACATTCATATTAATCATCATAACCAAATGCAGATTTGCTGAGATCATGATCCTCCATCTAATATGAGTCCGAGGTTTTATGATCTTCCGCATCTACACTAGTTTTCTCTGTCTAATATTTTTCCTCCTCGACAAATGAGAATCGAAGAAAGAAAACTCGTTGTGACTGGGACCATGACCCTATTTATAACCACTAGGTTCAGATATGAATAAATATTTATCGTTTAATTTCTATTTTAACTCATCATAAATTAGAATTACGTTTGTTCCCTACACATTCATGCCTATTACCTTATAATATATTAATTAATCTAAACTAAATTAATCACTTTAATTAGCATAACTTTATTTGATAGCCTATAATTCACATTTATTAAGAGATCAGCTCAGAGATATTCATTTTATCCAAAATAATGAATGTTTTAGCTCTGACAAAAACCTTTCAATGAATTGAAAATTGAGAACTCCACGGTATTGTAAGGTAGATTATAAGAAACTCTTCTGATTAGCAATGATATATTTTGTTCAAAACCTGATGTAAATTAAACTCAAAGAATCCCTTCTTCTTCTTATATCATGTAAAGCATGTTCTTTTATAAGTAATCGAAAATTATGAAGAATCATCTAGAACCCTTAGGGAATGCTTAATTAGAAACCTCCTTAATGTGGGAAACTAGAAACTAGTTTGAGTTAATGAAATTGAGTAGGGGTCATAGAGATCTAGAAGATGGTGCCAACTCTGCTACTAAGGCCCAGAAAATGGTCCGTAAAATGGCTTCTGAGGAGGGTAATAGTTGAAAGATTTAATCAATGGCATTTATCACCTGAAAAGGAACTGATACAATGATAACAATGAAAATCTTCATATACAAAGTGGTCAAGGGCTCGAAACTCCTTACTTCAAAACTTCTTTAAAAAATGAGGAGTGATGGGTCACGCTTCCATCCCGCCTCGATCTTCGACATGGATCCGAACCGAAGTCCGCGATGGCCCAGCACATATAATTATACTTACTGACTCTATTGGACTCGCTTTTCTGAGCCATTTAGGCCCAGTATACAACAATTTCGTAATAACAAAATCATTTTGCATATACTAAAAGAACTACCACCTGGTTTGTGTCCACCAATCACACATATAAAAGTCCATTTAAGATCTATACAACATTTATACATATACAATTTCTATTACAAAACATCAGAGATTACGGAAGCAAATACAGAGCACCTTATCTCTGAGCCGGCCCGCTTTGTCGATGTGGGAATGTCCCTCGTCCTCTATCCTTGTCTTCTCGCTTCGTACTCCATACCGATTGAACACCCGTATGCTTTCAGCTAAGGAATGAGGAATATGACAACTCACCAATGATGTCGTCACAAGCTATTCATATGCATTTCATATATCTATACATATTTTTATAACTTTAATTACTTATCTATCAGCATATACGCCTATTGTATGTCAATCTCTTTCTGCATAAATTCTATGTCTTGTAAAGATCTTTATCTTATACTTTACCAGGATTCTGCTTTGTTTACATATCCTATACTTAATTATGTTCATTTCCTTTCATGTTCAGAGACTATGTGCATGTATCATATATAATTCATATCCATATCATATAACCTATCTTTATACCATCCTCGCACTTTTATCTTACATTCTACACTTTCACATAATGATTTTATACTAATCATATTTTCATATAATATACTTCACATATCTTTAATTGTTTCTAGTCTTTTCATCTTTCGCCTATGATCATCACATTCTATACCATTACATATATCATTTCTTCTCTTATACCCAGATCAGTCTTTCATATTGTGGCTACACTCATGCTATACTTTCAATACGTTTCTTTCTCTACTTTCCGTATTTTCACTTGTTCATATCCTTTTCAAAGATACTCATACTTTGTACTTTCTATATACTATATCCATGTAATCGTTCATTTCCTATAATCGCTTTCCCTCGTTATACTTTCATATAATTTTCATATAATCGTGCTTTCATATGCTTTCTCTTTATACAATCGTATTGTTCATATATACTTTTCATGTAATCGCCATCTGTATGATTGTCTATCTTGTAACCCGTTCTATACTTTCATCGCATAGCAAGGTTATGCTTCACATATCATGTCATTTCCTTTAGGCTCTTCATGTCCGCAAATACCTTAGAAGCCGGATAATGGAAACTATGTGCACCCGAAGGTACTATCACTCGTGACGAGGCAAAGATCTCTCGTCCGCACACTGAAGGTATCACACAGACGAGATGTTGACCTATGCCATATGCCATCTGGCAGACTGAAGGTACTATCACCGCACGAGGCAACATCTCGTTTATTGTGGTGACCCTTATGGGCCACCTGATCCAAACTGATCTATATCATCGACCCAAACTAGGGCCTCAATATCTGCCTATGAAGATGTCAGCAAAGAATCGTATCTTCCCCATAGGCATGCCTATCTATCCTCTACTGTGTCCTAAGCAAACAATCAGCTTTATTATATTTTCTGAGATATATCTCTAAGTAAGCATGAATAACTATTGTTATCATATTTGTTTATGCATATATACTATCATATACTTTAATCAGATTTGTTCTCATATCTCGTAGCTTCATATATTATCGTTTTTGTATTTCTCTATAATACATATATTCATATCTTTTGTTATCATTTAATTGTTCATCAGTATATCATGAATGCATCTATGCACTTGTATTTATATATTCATATATAGCTTTCTATATTCATATCTCTTTATATCATTTATACATCATGATCCTTTATGCGCTTCTACCAGATTTGTAGCTATGCTTGTACTTTCTATATTCCTATCATGTATTTACTCATCACATTTTCATATATGTACCTATCATTTATGTACATGTTCTCATTCCTATGCTTTGTCATCTTTTGCTTATCTATAATGCTTATTTCATTTATATTTCTATCATGTGTTCCTAGCATGTTTCATCTTATCTCCTTTCTCGGTAGTATGTTCTATCATATAGTCATATCATATAATCCATTCATATCATTTACGTATTCCTATCATTTGTGTACTTTGAATTATCATCTTATGACATATCCTATATTCATATCATACTATAGAATATTTGGACTTATACCTATCATATCTGAATAAGTTTTATGAACATATCTATACATATTGCATTTTCTATATTTTCTTGTTTCCATGGTTATTACATATAGCATCATATACTTATGAAGTATGATGTCTATGAGATCACACCTCATTCATATTTTCTTATTCCTCTATTAATATATTTTACTTAGGGAATTTGAATCAATCCAATCGATCATCCAAACTAAAGTTATGGCATTTCAGCCAACTAGTCATTTTACCGATTTTTCTAGTGACAGCCTGTAATGAATGTTATTTTTCCGGGGCTCCTAACTTATTATAGGCTTTATATTTATGTCCTTATACTCATCAAAGTTTGGCGGTGCTAAGGGTTCTATTCCAACTGAATCACCCACCTGGAGCACCGAACTCGTTACGTCCGAAACAACCCGACTTCTATGTTCAACACGGAAACCACTGGTTTGTACATGGTCCCACTTCGAGTGGATTTTTAGGTCACTTAGAGTCATAATTTGACGATGTCTATTTTTATATATGGATGGTTCTCCTGAAGTCTATTTTAATTGGCTACTAATCCACTCCAAATAGATAAGAAATGAGCAAGTTATGGCCAAAATACAAAACTGGTCAAAACTGGAAAACAGAATGCGGGGTGTACTCCGGTGTCTAACATGTACCGCACATGTTGGTCAAAATGACTAGAAACACAAGATGTACCCAGTACATGTTCAGGGTGTACCGGTACATGTCACGAAAAATGTCCAGAATGTGTATTTTCTCCCATTTTTCCATATGTTTCAAATCTCTAATCAACCTACATCAGTAAACACTTCAAGACCACTTCAAATTCATCTTATAATTTCTTTTCACCAATTCCTCTTTCAATACTTATCTTCTTTCAACAATTTATCATGAATCACTCTCAAACCCACTCTAATATGGGTTATTATCCATACACAACCCAATCATGTAGATTAGTTAGGGTTTATTCTAAACCCTAACTCATTTACTTTCCCTTGAGCTATGAATCCATCCTCAAAGAGAGGATTTCATATGCTTCTTGTACTCTTTATGGTTTTATCCACTTTACTTTCTATAATTATTTGTTAGATGAAACCCTAGCAAAACTCCTAGGTTGGAGACAACTAATAACCATACAATTCATGGAAAACAATTCAAAGCTTAGCCCATGTAGTTCCATACCTTAGCTTGATCTTGGCTTCTCTTCCTTCTCTTCTTCTCTTTCTTTCTTCTTCCTCTTCCTCTTCTTTCTTTCCTCTTCTTTTCTCCTTTGCTCTCCTCTCTCTCTACGGTTTTCTCTATTTGAGACCAAATTTTGTCTTAAAACCCATGTTTGCGCCATAGCTGGCCAAGTCAAAAACTCATTTTTTGACTTTGGCTCTTCAGCTTGCACTTAAGCTCCTTATTCTCTTCTCTATTTCATTCCAACTTTCTATTTTCCATAATGGCATATAACTTATTGATTTATGTCATTTGGCATAACTTAATTAATTTATGCCATTTATGTCCTCAAGTGGTAAAAGACCAGCCTTGCATCTTTGTCTCTAATATTAATTCGGTCTTTGTTTATTTTCTCCGAAAATTCATATTTAACTTTTAATATACCCTAAACAAGTCCGAAAACTGCTAGGGTATATTTCGGGATGTTACAATGTGCCCCTCGACATACCATGGGTTCGCCACTAAACTTAAGAGTCTTAGGGAAGTGAGCTACTTTATAAGATATATATATATATATATGCAAAAGTTTTCTTTTCACCAAATATTCAAAGATTTGAAAAGTGTTTTAAACAACTTTCAGATAATTTTTGTAAGAGTTCCCATATTTTTGTATGATAGTTTTAATATTTAAAAATAGAAAAATATATTTATACATGCACCATCTTAATTCTTTAACTATTATGGCTATAATAGTTTTTTTTTCCCAATATTTCAAATTGAAGATATGATAGTCAAGGAAAAATGGTTTTGGACTTTTTTATTTTGGAATCATTTGTTAAATTATCAAAACGCGTTGATATTAATAAATGCATTTGATATGATAAATTAAGAATTTTAAAACCACCTTGAGCCTTTTTTGGGTCAGTATTTCAGCCTGTTTTACACTCTTCTGCAGATCCCTTCCACTTATATGATAGACAGAGAAATAGGGTGGTCCACTCTGGCCTTCCTCCATTCAACCATTAAGTCAACAACGATTCAAAATTATAAGTTTAATCCTTTTGCTATAATCATAAATCCTTATTATTCAAGTTGGGTCGAACAAAATTCGAGTCATATAAATTACTCAATAAATTTGGTATTCTAGCTTGGTTGAAACAAAAGAGAGAGAGAACTATCGAACATGTAGGAAACAGGTTAAGATATCTTCTAGCTTAACGAGTGCTTTTGAGTTCGAGTCTTGGGAATGCAATTATGTTATATAGTAGAGCTTTATTGCCCTTGTGATCCCTCATGACTTGTATAAGAATTAATTTAGGTGTGGTATAGCTTAAAGGAGTTTTCCGTATGTGTACAATTTCTCTCATGACACCTCATGGTCTAAAAAAAAGGAAAGAAAAGAGAGAGTAGAATGAAATACCGGCCTGGCCCATGGGTCAATCCACTCGCCTATATATTTTTCAAGGTCGAATGATAGAAGGGAGTCAAATAGAACCATTTGTTCATTGGGTCTGTCCAAATAGGGCCCATCAATAATAGGGTCCTAGGGTTTGGTCGGCCCATTTCGTCCCTTTATATTTTTTTATTTTTTAATGATTACTTATTATTTTAATTATTAAAATATTAGTTTTCTATTATAAAAATTATATAAAATAGTTGTTTATATAAAAGATAATAGTTATTAAATAATTATTTTTAATAAAATAAATCATATTAGTATGAAAAATAATTGGAAAATGAAATTAAAATATATGAAGAGACTAGAATAGTCTATTTTATATAATCTTTAAGAATATAAAAATAAACTATAAGTATTTCAAATAAACTTTATTTTATAAAATATAAAATTTGTAAAATTGTTATTTTTTTTTTTTTAATATTTTAATGTCAAACCCATTTTTAATAATTTATTTTTAATATTTTAATTTCAAACCCATTTTGACCCACAACCATTATAGGACCTGGTCGGGCTAGCAAAAACAGACCCGAATAAAAATGGGCCAAATTAACCCGATCTATTTTCATCTACGGCCCTAATCAAGCCTAACCCACGAGGGTCAGACCGATCCAACCCATTTCCCACCTATACTCTCAGAGAGAGATTTGAGAATGAGAACCATAGACAACTTGATTGATGCACGTGCAATCATCCAGCAAGCCTACGTACCATTTTTTATGATGAAAATTATGAAACAAAACTTGAATGCAAAAGCCTCTCCTAGATGATGTATAGTGCAATGTAAATCTTATCTAAGAATCATGAAAGCAGCCAAAGCCAAAATGCTTGGGAGATTTTGCAAACAAGATTACATGGGACAGTTGAAAGAAATGTGAAACTTCAAGCTTACACAGAAATTTGAGAATATGATGATGAAAAAAATGAGATTATAAATGTCATCTCACCCAAATCTATGGAGCTTCTTAATCAAATGAAAGTCTATGGTGAAAAAATTTAGGGAAAATTAGTATTAAAATCCTAAACTTTTATGACTTTTACATTTAAATCGTGAACAAAAAGATTGTTTTTTAAATATAGCAACTTTCATAAATTCTGTTTTTATGTCATCAACTTTCATTCTAATTGTAGTTATAATATCAAAATGACTTACTGTCAAACATAGAGTATGAGGGCTCTGTAGTCTTGTTGAGAATATGAAAACAAATTCATGAAACACATATATTTAAAAATAAACTTTTTGTTTATGATTTAAAAGCAAAAATCATAAAAATTCAAGATTTGAATATTAATTTTCCCAAAGATTTATGGTAAGAAAATTGTGAAGAAAATTTGATTAGTGTTCTTGAAAATTTTGATCTAATTGTCGAAAATGATCTATTCTCTAAAATCATTTGAGCATATGTTAACTCAAAATTAGTAAAAGTCAATAGAAAATGCGTTTAGCTATAAACTTAATATTGGAGCCAAAAACATGTTTACTGTAAGGCAAAGAAAAGCCATCTTGGTGATAAATACAGGCAATATAGCAAAAAGACATGAATTTGTAAAAGTAAGGGTGATTTGATTAAAAAACCATTTGAAAACTAAATTTCAGTAATCGAACCTCATTAGACTGAAAGTCATCATTTTGATAAAATACTTAATTAAATTTTCTTGTAAATAACTTTTTTTATCAAAATATATGTAAATATATAGATGATCAAGGACATTTTATCCAAAAGTTAGTTTAAAAAAAAAACCATGGAGAGGTTAATACAAAATGTTAGATTATTTGAGGTTATTTAACTAAATATTTAAAAGTAATCATCTGTAGAGGATTGTAAGTTCAAGGTAAAGCCACAATGCTCATGAGGTCAATGACTCTGTCTACAAAGTTTGGAGATGAAGGCAGGAGATAGGTGGTTTAGAGTTTGTGAACCCAAGTCTAAGAAACACTTCTCCCTCCTCATCCTTCGCCCTGATAAATGACTTCTTTTTCTTCTTCTTCTTTTGAGTAGAGCTACAAGCCAGCTTCAGAGGAGAAGAAACTCACCATGGCTTCACGTCTTCACCGCCTCACCTTCACAATGCAGCATGAAAACTCCATGTTTTCCAGTCGTGGTTCCTGGGAGGTGATGTCAACCCTCAAGGAAATCTTTCTAGCACAAACCTCAAAAGGGAACACCTTGAACTTGAAGAATGCAGTTCAAATTTCTGCACTATAGGTTTATTTTTAATTTCCTCGAAACCTTATATGACAAGGAGAAACTGAGAAATGAGTTTGAATAAACATTTAAAATTAATTTATTAAATTTAAACTTTTTTTTTTCTCCAAAATTTCTTGTCTTCCATTTTTTTCATTTTATTTTCATCTCTATTTTCTTTTCTCAATTAGTACTTTTCGAGTTTCAAATAGAACCTTAAAGATTTCATTTCGATTATTACCTAAGAAAGGTGGTATAGCGAACAGTTGTGCATTTAATCTATTGTACATACGATATCATGAGGTACACACTTAAAGAAAATGAAAAAAGGAAAGGAGGAAAAAGAAAAAAAAAAATAACTGAAAAGACCATCATAGATCATAGTAGAGAGAGGTATTTGCGTGGTATAGCCTTTCCTAGGCCCATGTTAAATCTGCCATCGGCTCCAAGCCACATTAGGCCTACTAATTTATTTACGGACTGACATAGTACAATATAGGTTATTGAACTTTGTTACTAATGGAAGATATTTGAAAACTTTCTCAAGTCTAAATATTTATAATTATTATTACTTATAGAAAGTTTGGATAGAACAACGATTGTTTAGCTAAGAAAGATATATGTAATATTAATACTGATTCAAATATGTGATGTAATATTAATATTGATTCAAATATTTGCTAGTCAAATTTTCAATGTTAGAAAATTTGTCTTTGAAGATTATTCTAGTTCATCGCTTAATCTGTTTCCTTGTATATTTCTATTTGCAAATTTTCTTCACAAAAAAAGAAAGGCCTTAAGATATATAGATTGAAAAGCCATCATGTTTGAAACTTACAAGCAAGAAAGCCTTTCAAACTTGGAAAAATTAAGTAAATATTTAGATTTTATTTAGATCAAGAGATAAATAAGGAAAAAAATAGCAAAAGTTCTTTGAATTCAATGATATAGATCTTTGTGCCCTTGAGGCTTGTCTCAAGTGGTAAAGGGGGGCGGGTGAATAGAGATCATGTGCTCGAGTTCTTGATGGTAATCCAAAGACTACAAATAATATAATGCAAAGGTGAATACATATCAAATAAAAAATATAGATCTTATTAGGTAAATAATTTGCTTTCTTCATACTTTATACTATATTTGATCTTCAGAAATTTAAGGGAAAATATATGTAACGACCCGTACCAAATATTACGAAGCTTAATGCTTTGACCGCTTGTCTAAGCTAATTAACACTAAGATGCGGCCCAAGTTGACTTTTTCGAGGATGAATAGTTTTGGGTTAACTAAAGCACCATTTCCTCAGTCCTGCCACAGGTCTAGATTCGGCGGAACGTCATAATCCGACTTGACGGATAAAAAGTTGTTTACTTATGAGAAGTTCAAACAAAGAATATTTCTACTAAAGTGTCCAAGTCTGTCTGGGGTTTTTACCTTAAAGCGACCCTAGGCCCTATATAAACATAACTTTGGGTGCAAATGAAACCCTAGCCCTCAAAACACCATCTTGAGCTCAAAACCCTAGGAAAAACTCTCCAAAATCGTGAACCGTAGCTGGGTCAAGCTTGACCCCATTTACAGCCGTGGAGTTTTGGACCAAATGAGGCATCACCGCTAGCCACTCCGCAACACACGCCGGCTGTGGGAAGCACGACTGAACGACACGCCAGAAGTTTACTTTCCGCCATTTCAGCCATTTTCGACCAAATACATACCTCCTCCCACCATTTTTGACCTTTTGAACTCATTTCCATGGCTCCTTTTTGCGCATTCCTCACTGCCAGAAAGTCGACGAAACAAAGTCGGGTCGACTCCATTGATCGAAGTTTTTTCACACCACAAGAATCATAATTCAAGGTAATGGTACTGATGAGTTCCTGGTCTCTTGGGCTTTCCATTGATATATGGTTTGTGAATTTTGGACATCGTTTGGTTGGTTTTCCATTTTTGGGTCATTTTGGGTAATTACCGAGAAGTTTGGACTAAAATCGAGTACCAATTGGTCAAGTTAGGCAAAATTGGAGTTGGATTAGTGGAATTGGATGTTTTTATGAATTATTGGACGGTTCAATTTTGAGAAATTAGCTCTCGGGCTAAAAGCCCCACTTGGTATCTGGGCCTATAGGGGCACACTATATAATCAGCCTCGCAGTGGTCAAATTTAGCTGGTTCATAGTTCTAAAATTACACCGAGGCCTTAGGGCATCCAATGCTGCGATCTGAATCATTGGAGCCTAAGTGGTATTTTATTTATATTACAAGCACTCACGCCGAGCCGGGAGACGATTTTGCGAGCGGACAAGACTGAGCGTCTATAGTCAGTGAGTGGTTTATATGTTTTTAAATGATTTGGGGTATTATGTTGATATATCTATTGTGATTAAATATTTTACATATATACTGTTTTGATCAAATGGTTGGTTGCATACAAATGTGATTATCTATTCCCATATAAAACAAGTTATCATTCTTCATGTGAATTTTATCAACATTTAATCATGAAGCCAGACGAAGTTCGTGGGATGAGTCCTGTGTATTTGAATATTTGCACGTGGATTGAGGTTGTAAAACCACCTCGAAAACTATTGTTTTAAAAAATGGATCTTGAGATTTTGTGGAATGACTCCTCGATACATTGTCGAAAGTACATATGAGCAAGGAACGATTTTATTAGTCGCCACGTGATAGCTGTGCTCACCTGGAGGTTTATTAGGTGCCACGTGATGGCTTCCAGAAGCATCTCAGGCTTATTAGTTGCCACGTGATGGCCAGGTTAATCTCGAGGTTTATTAGTTGCCACGTGACACGGTCTACCAGAGGGTTTATTAGTCGCCACGCGACTACGGCCAGAATCCATTGCGCAATAGCGCTACTATAGAAGAGTATCTGGCTAATGTACGCTTATGATGGGTACATGGTATGGTAATGTTGATTTCCTCGAATATAGTATAATTATTTTAATACGTAGTGGTTACGGTGCATTTCATGATTACTTTATTATACGGTGGCTATACATGCTTTATGATTGACTTTATGTTGTGTACAATCAGATTATAGTTTTTTAACATCAGGCTCGCTTAAATTGTCGAAAGCAAGATTTACATATGTTGACTCGGGGTAAAGTTGGGTTTTGTGTGAAATGTTTCTAAACGGGGAAACTTTAAAAAAGTGACTCGAGGTTTTGAGAGAAGAAATCTTTGTAAATAAAAGAATGTTATTTTCTTATAAACTATGTCACCACGAGATTTATTATCTCACATTATTGCTTTAAACTGCTCCTAGGGTCTAGACAACATAGGGCTTATTTCGCATTCAACACCGTCTTCCGTCACAAATTTACAGAAGATGACTATCGCATCTGCTTTTTTGTTTTTGTTTAAATGGACTTATTCATATCTACTTGCACCTCTAAATTCACAAATGCTCTTAGAATGCTCCCGATATTCGTGATCAAACTTTACGGTCCTATCTATATATGTAGCGTCTTTTATATATAATTGGCACAATTAATGCATGTGTTTACTTCCTCCTGTATGGAGTCCACCGATCTTCCCTAGGGATCAGATGCTGGGACTTCACTCTCGTGCGGACTACCCGAGAAATCCTCGGAGGGTATTCCTGGTCGGTCTCTGTCGCCTTGGTATCGTGAGCTCTAGGTTTCCTAAATTCCTTGGGTCAGACATTGTCGTAGCGACTCATCCAAAGGTTTTCAGAGAATCTTCCAACCTATCATCGACCGATTCTCGTTCTTTGATTCTTGGGATGGATCGGCTTGTTTCCAAACTATGCTCGGCTGGATTGTTTCGCAAGGAGGTGATACTTAGATCTAATCGGGACCACAGAGTAATCTTCTATGGAAACCTGAGGCGAAACTCCCTGCAGTTTGATTTCTATTTCCGCTAGATGGTTACTTCAAAAGGCTTCTTCGTGTGGGTACCTAGCTCACGTAGTCGATCACAGAGCGACGTGGCGAGACTTGAGATGTACCAATAGTGAGAATCTAGATGTGTTTCGAACATCTTCCGTGTCTACCTCCGTAACTAGAGATAGACTTTTCCATCGACTTAGTTCCCGCAGCACCCTGTCTCCTTACCACCCCATAGAATGCACCGCCGAAAGCTGTTAGGTCACACGCCTACAAGAGCCGGTGACTAGGGATTTATTAGCCCAAGATTTCACCTTGGGGAGCGCTTCTGTTATTTTGTGAAGAAGAAGGATGGTACTGGAGGTTGGGCGTGTGGACTATAGACGCTTGAATAAGGTCACCATTCATTAAATATCCTTTGGCTCTGATTGATGATTTATTTTGATCACCAAGGTGCAAAAGTGTTCTAAGATTGTTTTGAGGTTGTGGTACCATCACATGATTGTGAACTCCAGACGCTCCTAAGACTAAGATTAGACTCCAGATAAGGGCATTATGAGTTTCTGCTGATGTTCTTCTTCGACCACCAATGCCCCAACAGATTTCATGGATTTGATGAACCCGTCTTTCGCCCATACTTGGATCTATTTGTCATCAGTTTTCATCGACGATATTCGTACTCGAGAGCGAGTTTGAGCATGAGATACATTTAGGTTTGGTGTTGCGTGACTTTAAGGCAAAGACTAGTTGTATGCCAAGTCTCGAAATGTGAAGTTTCGTCGAGCCGAGCGATTTCTCTACATGTGGTTTCAACATGGCATTTATGTGATCCGAAAGGGCGGCTGGCTAATCGGGGAACAACCAACCACGGTGATGTATGCGGAGTTCCTGTGATTAGCTGGGTAATACCGCAGATTCATAGAAGGCTCCGTGAGATAGCAGGACCACTTACTGCTTGACTAGGAAAGAGTTAAGTCTGGAGCGATGACTTATCCTATGAGTGGTTGCTCTGCAGTGCATTCTCCGGGTAGCTGAGTATAAGGAGCTTTGCAACAAAACAATATCCTTAGTGAAGGTCCTATGGAGAAACCACCTAGTCGAAGAGGCGACTTGGGAGTGGGAGGACCAAATGCGGGAGCCGCACTTCATCTCTTTCCATGACATGGTACGAATTTCGTGATCTAAATTTTCTTTAAGGGGGTAGGTTGTAAATCTAATCTGCACTAAATAATACGAGTTTTAACACGTTTGACCAAGTTTGCCCAAGTTCGACTAACACTCTAGTATGTGGACCCAAGTTGATTCTTTTTTCGAGGATGAATAGTTTCGTTAATCTAAAGACCATTTCAGAGTCTCACTGACACGGTAGTTCATAGACACTGAATCGCCAACCGACTTAATACTGATAAAAAGTTACTTGGCCATGAAGTTCAAACAAAGAATACTTTACTGTCCAAGTCTCTATTCGGGGTTTTTAACTGAGTTCATCTCTAGGCTCCTATATAAACATAAGCAACTTTGGGGTGCAAATGAAACCTCTAGCCCCATCTTGAGTCTAAAACTCCAGGGAAAAACTCTCCAAAATCGGTGAACACCGAGTTGGCCTGCTTAATTCATTTTGCGAGCCGGAGTTTTGGACCCTAAAGGCAGACACTGCCAGCCACCCGCAACACGTGCCACGGCTGGGAAGCACGACCTCCGAACGATCACGCCGGTAAAGTTTACTTTCCGGCCATTTCAGGCCATTTTCGGCCAACACATACCTCCCTCCCACCATTTTTGGACCCTTTGAACTCATTTCCGTGGCCCCTTTTTGCAGATTCCTCACCGTTTGAAAGTTACGACGAAAACAAAGTTGGTCGACGGTTGGATCGAGTTTTTCCGCCACCACAAAGAATCGTTGACCAAGGTAATGGTAATCGATGAGTTCCTGGTCTCTGCCTTATCATATATGGTTTGTGAATTTTGGACATCGCTTTGCTGGCTTCCATTTTGGGTCATTTCGGTAATTACCGAGAAGTTTGACTAAAAATCGAGTACCAATTGGTCGGCTAGGCAAAATTGAGTCGATTAGTGGAATCGATTTTTTTATGAATCATATCGGACGGTTCAATTTGAGAAATTAGCTCTCGGGCTAAAAACCCCACTTCAGTATCGCCTATAGGCACACCGGTATAACTGGCCCGCTGTGGTCAAATTTAGCGGTTCATAGTTCTAAAATTACACCGAGGCCTTAAAGACATCCCAATGTTGTTGGTTCAATTATCGAGCCTATGGTATTTTATTTATATTACAAGCACTCACGCTGAGCCGGGAGACTATTCTCATGAATGACAAGCATCGAGCATTCAGACAAGGAGCCATGAGCATGCTTAAATGATTTTGGGTATTATGTTGATATATCTATTGTGATTAAATATTTTACATATATAATCGTTGATCAAAATGGTTGGTTGCATACAAATGTGATTATCGGTCTCATATAAAAACAAGTTATCATTTCATGTGAATTTCACAACATTTTAACCTTGGAAGTTGTACCGAGTCTCGTGGATGACGTCCTGTATTTGAATATTTTGGGGAGACGCGGATTGAGGTTGTAAACCATCTTGGAAAACTATTGTTTTAAAAACTGGATCTTGAGATTTTGCAACGACTCGATACTGCATTGTCTGGAAAGTACATATGAGCAAGGGAACGATTTACACAAGCACGTGACGGCAAATTCACCTGAGGTTTATTAGGCGCCACGGATTACCGGGTTTCATCTTAGTTTATTACTGGGTTATCAGTGGATGGCCAAGTTTACTCCGAGGTTTATTAGTTGCCACGGATGGCCTGCCCACCGAGGTTTATTAGTTGCGAGGTTCGAGGTCGGCTAATGACTCGCTTATGATGGGTACATGGTATGGTACGCTGTTGATTTCTGAATATGGTATAACTATTTTAATACTTATGGTTATGGTGCATTTCATGGTTACTTTATTACATGGTGGCTATACATGCTTTATGATTGGCTTTAGTTGTGTACGCTCAGATATAGTTTCTTTAACATTGTGTCGGCAACTGTTGAGTACGATTTACATACGTTGACTCGTAAAGTCAGATATAAATGTTTCTAAACTGGGAAACTTTAAAAGAGTGGACTGAGGTTTTGAGAGAAGAAATCTGTAAATAAAAAGAATGTTATTTTCCTATAAACTATGTCACCTACCGGTATTTATTATCTCACATTATCATTTTTAAATCTGCTCCTAGGTCCAGATGGGCTCGCAGGTTTATTTCGCGCCTCGCATTCGACACCGCTTCTTCCCCGTCACAACCGCAAAGACACCATCGCATCTATCCGCTTTGTTTCGTTGTATTGACTTATTCATCTCTACTGGGTGACTTCTAAATTCACAAATACTCTAGAACGCACGATATTCGTGACGAACTTTTGCGGGTCCTTATCTATATATGTAAGGGTCTTTATATATAATTGGGATATTAAATTAATGCATGTGTTTACTTCCTTCCTTAAAGTGGAGTTCCATCGTATCTTCCCTAGGGATTGTACAGTGGGACTTCACTAGGCGGGACCACCCGGGAAATCCTGGGAGGGTATCCGTCAGGTCTTATCAATATAAGACCAAAATAAAGAAAGCGGAAAATTGGAAGAAAAATAAAAATAAAATAAATCTAGGTATTGCTGAAGTAAAATGTGATTGATTAACAATATGTGTAACTTCATTGTCCTTAAAATGAAATTAGCTTATAAATAAATCCTTAATATGTAAACCATTTTTTTTAAAAGAAAATTAATTTTATTGATTCAAATTAGCAATTATTTGATATGTCACATAATTAAATTCGACAAAATCACATAAAATGAAACAATATTCAAGTTTAATAAAGATAATTAATCAACTCAAAATCCCATACGCTTCGATAATACCATGTAGACTATAATACCTATAACTCAAGCCAAGAACATATCACGACTATGATTTGATTCGTTGACTTTGTTTAATCAATACGCTTTTACTGTCTCGAATCGCTAACACACAAATAAAAGCCACAAGAAGACGATGAAAATAAAATATTCACAAAAAACAAATTAAAACTACATATGTGTGTGGAATAATTACTTTGTAGAAAAGCGTTAGAAAAGAGGTATATGTGACTAATATGGGTTAAAATGACAAAAAAATCACTTCTTATTATTAAGAAAGTTGTTAGAAAAGAAAAAAAAATTGAGAGAAAATGAACGGTTTCTATGTCAAAATATTTAAACCATTACAAATATAAAATTTTTTTTATTAATTAAAGTCAATATAAATATATTTAAAAAAATATTGAAGAGCATCACCTAATCCCAACTAGTCATCTTGTTGGTTCCTTTGTAGATAGGAAAGCAATTACGGTTTGATCCATTAGGATCCGCTGCGTAGGATAAGTGAGTCAAAATGGTCGGCGGTCGGCTCAGCACATTTGGGTCCACTTTTGGTGAGTCGAGCTAACCCTATACCCAGTTAGAGCCAAAATGAACGAACATTAAAAAATTAAAATAATAATAATTAACAATTTTTAGAAATTTTATATTTTATAAAATAAGTTTAACATTTGAAATACTTATAGTTTATTCTTATATTCTTAAAAGACATATATAAAATGCATTTAAAAAATTTGTATAAAATAAATTATTTTAGTTATATTTATGTATTTATTTTATCTTGTATTATTTTCATACCATTTATTATTTTATTTTATTAAAATAATTATTTAATAACTATTATTTTCTATAAACAACTATTTTCTATTTTCATAATTTAAAAACTAATACTTGTAACAATTTGAAAATATTATATAGTCTGTTAAAAAATAAAAATTAAGGGCCAAAATAGCCAAAGAGCTAGCCATGCCAGGCCTAATAGGCTACAGTTTTGCAGGCTTATTTAGACTGGATCAATAAACCTAATTCAATTTAGCCTAGAGGTGGGAATATGGACCTGATGCAGTGAGTTGACCCACTTTGACTCATTTTTTAAAGGTTAAACTGAGAAAATGGTGACCCAAATAGGCATGTAGATTAGGGCTAGGTTAGCTAAAAGTGGTCAGATAGGTCACATTGACCCGTTTTAACCAGATGGCCCGTTCCCAGCTATAGTTTGAGGCCTCTTTAAACAATGCTTAAAAAAGAATCAATGAACATTTAAACAGTGAAACCCTCAGATTCAGCTGGTCTAAAGTGCCTGTTGTCTCTGATGACTGAGTTCATAGATTCAGAAAGTCCCATTCTGGCCATACAATTACTCTGTGTGTTCAACATCTGGGGAAATACATGTTCTGTAGCATAATTTTTACATTTGTTCTTTTTAACCTTTATCTGCTTCAATATTCTTCCTCTGGCCGTTTGTGTTTTATGCACCAACTCGCTTTTCTTCCTACAACCGTTTGTGTGAGAATGACATTAAAAAAATAGTGAGAATGACGTTGCTTAAGCTTTACAACGGTGGAGAAGGAAGATGAATGCGAGGGTTCGTTTTTCGCGAATACACTTAATGGTTGAAAATCCGGATGTGCAAAAGCGATAATAGGATATTGAAATCCGGAATATGCTCCCCATTACCGGGATTTAACAAATCGGATTATAAAACAAAAAATAGGATAAAATTATGTAGAAGCGTTGTTAGAAAGCGGTTGTAGATATCCGTTAAATGGTATAACCGGTTGGAAATCCGGATTTTCTAGATTACAACGGTTGAAAATCCATTCTGATCTTTGGATTAAATCCGGTAAGAGCACTATTTACATGATAAATATTTTTTAAACAATCATTTTTGCTTTGTCCTGTATTTTCTTTCTTGGGAATCCATTTGTAGGACAACATCCCATAAGTAGCCATCCTTGCATCTTCTTTATTTTCACCTACTACAAGTTGTATTTTTTTTTAAATAATTATTTTTGCAAATGTGGAACAAATTAGAAAATATTATTAGAAAGAATAGATAAAAGAAAAATGAAACATTGCACGTAGGTTTATATGTAGACTCTAAAGGAGAATAAATCTACTATGTCATAAAAGAATATAACAGTGGGATATTACTATTTTAATGGAAAAACATTAAAATTTGAAAACCTTAAAACTCTCCTTTCTACTCAAAGTATACCATAAGAAGCCTACAAGAGGAAACAAATGTATATGAGATGTGACTTTAAAGAGAGCACAACAACTAGTACTATTAAACATGCGGAGAACGGTCATAGCCTTTCTAACACTTTAAATTTTTTATCAAAAGCGTAGTCTCTCGAGATGCCTCGTCGGTGAAGATTTAACATGCAATACGACATTGGCATTGTCACGAAGTGGTTGTGAATGATATCATCGATCCGTGGTATGTGTGTAAAATGGATGCGGCGCGTGCCGTCTAGTGTGATGGTCATCTCGCAAGCGGAAGATGAAAAGTAGTGATCTGACTTATACCGCTCACAAAAGCGACAACATCGGTCTACTCGCGCTTCGATATTTACCAACTAGTCAACGGTGCCAACCCAGATCGATGCAGTCTCATAAATACGAGACCTCTCCGTATCTAGCTCCCATAACTGCAGCTTTGCACCATGATTTACCAATTTCAATGGTGCTCGATCATAATATAAATGACAAATATTCATTTCTGATTACGTAACTAAAATTAATATAAAATATATATAGATACAACTTTGGACAATGATTGTTTACCTCTCTGACCACATATCTTCGTGCAACATGGTTATGCAGAAAAATCTGTGCTCTCAAGTCATCAATGGTGCTCTGGGACACCAGCCAGAGACCTCCTCAAGATCTCATCCCTATCATGTGAGGATGCTCAGCCGGATCTCGATTTCTTCTTAGTGGCTCAACATCTCTCAATTGCACTTTCAAATTAGTCTCTAGATCCGTAGGTCATCTACGAGATGCACTAGATATACCTCCTCCTCGAGTACGTGGTGGCATATCTATTTCAAAGAAAATAAAGATCGATAAGTTATCCGGACATCATGATATCCGGAATGCAAGATTGGAAACTTACTGCATTACTCTCAGGCCCAATTTAGCTGTGTTTAATTTCTTGAGAAACAGAGAACCGCTTAAAACATAAAATACATTTGTTCTTTGCCTCTCTTCGCGGTTGGTATTACAAAACCGCCATCGGGTTCTGACTAGAAAAAATCAAACTGAACCACTAAACACTATTCTCATCATACGGATACATATCGGAAGGTATTCTTGTATTACTAGATTTCTCTATCTAGTCTTGCTCACGGTTTTCCAAACAATAAGAACATAACACACCGTTTGATCTCTGAGGCAGTAAAAAGAATAGAGAAAAAATAAAGGAAACGAATCAAAATTACAAGTAGTCGCATTCCATTTACGGAGAGAAACAAAATTAAATTGCTCCGTTTTATTAGAATAAACAGAATACACATGCTTGAAAGAAAAAAAAAAGGAAACGAAATAAAATTGCAAGTCTGCATTCCACATTTACAGAGAGGAACAAAATTAAATTGCCCCGTTTCCTATGAGCCAAACAGAAAATACTAAATAGGAGAGAAGGTTACCAGATTTCTCCGGACATCATGAAATCCGGTTGAAATCATTTTAATCCGGACATCATGAAATCCGAGAAAATAAAATCTCATCGGATTCAATGAAATCCGGAGTAGAAGCTCAACTTCGGATTTGAGAATCCGGTAACATAGAATCGGAAACAAACAAAGCAGACGAAATTTCAAAAAAAAAATACAAACTTCTCTTGATGTTTAGCGGTGAAAATGTAAGAATAAACACAACAACAAGCTTTTACTTGATATTTTTGTCAGATCTCAGGATTTGGGGTTGTCGGATGGGTTTTGGTAACAAAGGGAGGATGGGGTTAGGTCTGCCCGGAGGATGGAGAATTTGAAGTGGGGTTCTTGATCTCGGATTTAGGTTCTCGAATGGTTTTAGGTAAGCAGGGAGGATGGGTTTGGGGGAACAAGCCAGGATGGAGAGCTTGGTTATGTAGGTGTATGGAGGTAGGATGGGAATGTTGTTTAAAGGAATGGGGTGTAAAGAATTTATTTTGGGGTGTAATTAGTAATTGGGTGCATAGAGATATTAAAGGGGTGTAAATAGTATTACTCCAGTTCTTAGGCTTTGGAAGTGTTTTAGGCCCTGTTTAGTAGGTAGAAAATTTTCTGTTTTCTCTATTCAAACTTTTGGCTCTGGGAAAAGCGGCGTTTGATTCTACGAGAATAAGGCAAAACAAATTTTGAAAATAAAGAAAATGAATTCACTATTTCGACGTTTATATATGAATCCAACAGGTAAAAGTTGTTTTTCTTACATTTAAAATTAAATTCAACAAATTCAATAAATGGGGTTGAAAATGAGAAAACGTATTTTCAACCAAATTCAAGTCTGGCAGTATTTTCTGAAAATGGCCAAAGATTAGAATAAATTTGAAATTTTTTAAGTATTACAGTTTTGGATAAGTTGAATTTTAGGTGAACTAAACGGGGCCTTAGGCATTAGATCATTTTATCAAACATATGGTGAGCGCTTCCAAAATGCCTGCTGATTCTTTCTCCTCTTCTTCAATCCATCATCTTCTTGCTCTTCTTTAACGGCTGCTTCTTCTTCAGTGGATGATTTTTCTGCTTCTTCAATGGCTGCAAAGACTATTACTGCTGCTGCTTCTTTTGAATGGAAGTATGATGTATTTCTCAGTTTTAGGGGAGAGGACACACTGCAATAATTTTACCAAGCCATCTCTACAAGGCCTTTGGACCGAAAAGGACTCATTTTATGTTTATGGATAATGAAGCTTAGAGCAGGTGAAGAATATCTCCCACACTTATCTGTATTCAAAGATCAAGGTGCTCGATCATTGTTCTGTCAGAAAATTATGCATCTTCAAGTGGTGTCTGGAAGAACTTGTGGAAGTACTAGGGCAAAGAACCAAAACAGGGTGGGGCCCATTTTCTATAATGTGGATCCATCACATGTTCAGCATGACTGGAAATTTTGGGGAAATATGGCAAAACATGAAAAGAACAATAAGATAAGGATATGAAGGTGCAGAAAGTGGAGGAGGCTCTAACTCAAGTGGCTATTTATCCGGCTTTCATTCCCTAGTTTCTGATACAAATCTATATTTGGTTCCCTATTTTGAAAACAGTTCTTGGCTGCAATTTTGGCTTGCCAGGCAAATCATTTTGGTGTTCTTTGGAACCCCAATTCTCTAGAAACTATTGGTTTCAGTCAAATAAACATCTGTTTTTGCCTCTATTTAATCATTCAAATTTCATAATGAAATCTGACCATAGCTTCGTGGGTTTTCTTTTCTCCTTCAGTTTTTATGATTGGAATAATGCCAAGGACCTTTCTGTTAAATGTATTAATACTGATCCAAATGTTCATCAAACATCAAACCAGTAGTAAGGTTTGGGCATGACAGAAATAATAACACTTTAAGTAAGAGTAAGATTGATGGAGAATATAATTTCAGTTATTTTAATGTTTGTAGAACAGCTTCTAGAGATTTTTCTAGATTCACAGTAGTTTTCGTTTGGACATTGTAGCCCCTTTTAATCCAAATTATATACATGGCTGCTTTGTCCCTTTCATATCAGATAAATTGAATATCATATCATGCATGCTCAACAAATAAATAAAAATAAAGTTTTAGATATAATACAGTCAAGTTTATTGTTGAACAGAAGCAGGTTATTTATGTTTATTAATTGAAATTTGATCAATTATACCTTAACCATCCTTATCATACTTAATTTACCATTTTTTACATTCTGAAGTTAGAATAAACAAGACTATGTATTCACATGTTTCCTCTAAAGTAGTCAAATTTACTACTTTTTGAACCATATATGTGTGTCATCAAACTTACTATTATTATTATTTTTTCAAATTCAATTTGCAGTCAGAGCTCAACTGATTGAGAAATTATTGTAGACATTTTGCAAGTCTAAATTGTGCCTCAAAAGATACCCAACTCCTAGTAGGAGTATATTCTTGCATATAAAGGAACTAAGAATTACTATTGTGTCTTGAGTCAATTGATGTTACGCAATGAATTTGGGAGTATGGGTGGTATAGGTAAGACCACCCTCACTTTAAGAACTATTTGTGAAAGAATTTCCTAAATTTGAAAGGTTTTACGCTTTCTTGCCGATCTTAGGAGATTTGACAAAATATGAAGATTATTTGAAACACTCAACTTTCTTTGGTATTGAGGATAAAAATATTGATGCAACCTTGCCGCTCAAGGCAAATTACACTCCAAAATAGTTCTTATTGTGATTGATAATGTGAATCACCAATCAATATGTATTAAAAACTTTAATGGGCAAGTGTAATTGGTTTGGTCCACATAGTAAGTCATTATAACAACTAGGGATAAACAATTTTTGACAATGCATGGAGTGAATGTTGATATGAGGTCCATAAATTCCTAGATAACAGAAATATAGAGGTCTTTAACTATTATGCCTTTAGAAATGACCCTCCTTCAAGAGATGTTATGAATCTACATTGATCATGTCACTTAACTTATGTTCAAAGGTGTTCCATTGGCTCTTGAGGTTTTTGGGATCTTCTTTATGTAAGAAAAGAAAGCAAAGTTGAATGGATGTGTGCATTGAACAAACTGAAAAAGATCTTTAATAGGAAATTCATGAAGCACTTCAGCTAGTTTTGATGAGTTAGATGATGATGAAAGAATATATTTCTAGATATTGCATTCACTTTAGGTAAGGGAAGAAAAGATGTTGTAGTAGAAATATTGGATGATTCTTGACTTTTACACGCTAGTGGAACTAAGAACTCGTTGACAAGTCTCTCATAGTATTATTGATGGAAAATTACATATGTCATGATTTGCGATAGAAATGGGTAATGAAATTGTTCATGAACTTTTCCTAAAGCTTAGCAAGCGTAGTGGATCACGCATGCAACAAGATATCTGCCATGTATTAGAAAAACATTCGGTGAGGCCTAATTACAGAACTTATTTTCATAAAAATGTTCAAGCTTCATAAATATTATTTTATTTATTTATGCATGTTTATGTGTTAACATTGCTCTTTTTATACTTTTATATATTTTTCTTTTCTTTGATATATGAATGTTGCTAAGGGAACAAGGATATTGAAATCATGGACCTCCACTTGTCCAACTTAGGAAATTCGATTTACCACTAGCCTTTGCCAAGATGACCAAACCCAGGTACTTTCAAATTTTTTTTTTTAATCGGTAAAGCAGAATATAGTAAAATCGAGCACAAAGCTCGGAAAGTACACAAGAGGAGTACAAAGGGAGGACACCACCACTCTCCACCTATACCCTGACAGTTTAGAAACTCTGCAAGAATTTAAAGTTATCAACGCTATACAACAGCCGGAATGCAGGTGAACAAAGAGGATTTCATCGCAGACGGAGGGTCTCGTTTCTCAAAAGCCTTTGTTCTTTCATTCCCACGGCGTCGGAGAATAAACAAGAGGGACCGCCAACGAGCCCTTTTTATTTTTACCAACACTAGCACCTTGCCCAGTAAGGAGGATTGACGGCCGTTGAGGGAACACCCGAGTTATAATTCATAATGGCGGTTCCGATATCTTAGCTCGAACAATGTATAAGCGGAAATGGTCTATTGTTACTCTCTCTTCTGCATAAATAACACCCATTTTACAAAGTTCTCTCCTCTTTAATTGGTCGAGTAAGCCTTTGAAACACAAGCGAAGGAAATACGGCCCAAGGGAAGCGATTGGTAAAAGTAGCCCCATGTGATGCAATGTAAAGTACATATTTATGATGACTTTAAACTTCCTTGCGATGAGCTGAGGTTTCTTTTATGGGAGCAATATCCTCTAAAATCCTTGCCATATGATTTTGAGTCCAAGAATCTTTTGTGGTTGATAATCAGGGATGGCCACCTTACTCAGCTTTGAGGAAGAGGAAATGAGTACGATTGATTTGGAGGATGTTTGATAAAATATAGTAATTATTATTTAAAAGATTCCAAGTTGACTTCAAGTTAAATCATTTTTAAGTTAATAACTTAAAAAACTTGTTAACAAATTTTACATTTAAATATCAGGTTGTTTAGTAAAAAGTTAATTTAAGATTTATTCCATATCATCAAATTTACATATTTGTCCTTATTAATTTTAGATTAATATTTATTTTAATTAATATTAACTAATAAGGTATTAAACAAATATATTATTTAAGATATTAGGGCATATAAAAAACTACTACAAAATATAATTCACAGTCATGGAATTATAGTTGTAAAATATATTCTCATAAGGATGTGCTCGAGTTCCCTTTTGTGCCACGACGTGTACTCTATGAGGTGTCATTTTTAAGTTCCTTGATTTGGTTATCTTTATAAATTTGCTTTTTATCGATCAAAAAAAAAAATTCTCATGAGGATAGACTAATGTGATAATAAATTATTTGAAATTAAAAATAAATTCATGACTTTTATTTTGTATTTTTAAGGTTTAAGTAGTAAATTTTAGTTATTTTAACATATCTATCAATATATATGTTGTTTACATAATAAAGTGCAATTGTTTATAATCACTTTTCTTTTGTTACAGGTTTTGAAAAATTAAAGTACATACGTGTTTATGGCTGTAAATATCTAAGAGAAACTCCGGATTTCTCGAGGGTCACAAATCTTAATCTTTTCAATTGTGAGGGTTGTGCAGAGCTGAATAAAATTCATCCTTCCCTTGGATATTTGGACAAACTCAAGCTAAGTTTTGAAGGTGCATAAACCTTCAGGCATATTCAGGCATTGATCAATGGGTATCCCTTGAAATTCTCAATCTTTCGAAAGTTTAATAAAGCTAGAGAAGTTTCCGGATATCTCACAGCCCATGCCATGCTTGTCAAAGCTCTATTTAGATGGAACTGCTATAACAAAACTCCCTTCCTCTATTTGTTATGCCATTCGGCTTACTCTATTGAGTTTGAGAAACTGCATAAACCTCAAGCGTTTTCCAGGCATTGATAAATTGGTATCCCTTGAAAAGCTCATTCTCTCTGGTTGCTCAAAGTTAGAGAAGTTTCCGGATATCTTGCAGCACATGCCATGCTTGTCGGAGCTCTATTTGGATGGAACTGCTATAACAGACCTCCCCTCCTCAATTGGTTATGCCACTCGGCTTGTCACGTTGATTTTGAGAAACTGCATAAACCTCGAGCATTTTCCAAGCATTGATCAATTGGTATCCCTTGAAACTCTTGTTCTTTCTGGTTGCTCAAAGATTGAGAAGTTTCCCGATATTTCACAGTAGATGCCACGCTTTTTGGAGCTCTATTTGGATGGAACTGCTATAATAGAACTCCCTTCCTCTATTGGTTATGCCATTGGGCTTACTCTATTGAGTTTGGAAAGCTGCATAAACCTTAAGTATTTTCCAGACATCGGCCAGTTTGTATCCCTTGAAAAACTCATTCTCTCCGGTTGCTCAAAGCTAGAGAAGTTTCCGAATATCTCACAGCACATGCCATGCTGGTCGGAAGCTCTATTTGGATGGAACTGGTATAACAGAACTCCCCTCCTCAATTGCTTTTGCCACTTAGCTTGTTCGATTGGTTTTAAGAAAATGCAGAAACCTTCAGAGTTTGCAGAGCAGCATTTGTAAATTGACACGTCTTAAGATTCTTTCTCTTTCCGGCTGCTCGAATTTTGGAAAATGTGAAAAAGTGAAATTAGGGAACATAGATGCTTTGCCAAGGACCTTGTATCGGCTATGTAATCTTCGAAGGCTTGAGCTGCAAAATTGCAGAAGGTTATCAAGATTGCCAGCGCTTCCATCAAGCTTGGAACTTGTGAACGCAAGTAATTGCATATCACTGAAACACATCTCCCCGCATTCAGTTTTATTTTTTGGAGGTTCTATATTATTTGCAAACTGCTTCAAACAAAGGGACTATCCAAATATGATAGAACGTCATTTACTGAGCATGGCAACCCATGCTGACAAAGAAGAAAGATGGAAGTCCATATGATCAAATGTAAAGTTCTCTTTGGTTTCATATTATGATTCTATTATACAAATGTCCACTCTAATTAAAAAAAAAAGTCATTCAAAAAATATATTTGTTATTTATGTTTCCTTGAATATATATCTTTTCAAAATAAAATAAAATTAAAGGCATGAACATATTTTATTTAAATAATTATCCTTGAAGAACACGTTTGTTTTTCATATTTACTTGTACACTTTTATCTTCTAATTAGATGACAAGTGATTAAGCCAAAGGAGCTTTATTTTTCATTTTCTTTCATTACCTTTAATAGTTGTTAGAGTTGTTAGGGAAGTTAGAAAAAAAACATTCCTAGTTAACATGAGATTAATGAAGTTATCGGTCTTTGAGAATCAATAGAATATTAGATATTATTTGATTTATCTCACCACCTTTTATCATTATCACTCCTTCCTTTTTACTTTATTTTGTTTCTTTTTTGTGTCTTCTAACCTATAAATGAAGTAGAACATACTATATTTTACTCACTCACTCATTCAATAAAAGAAAAGCATTATTTTCTTCTCTCTTTTCACATAAGGGAAATATGAAAATGATAATAAAATAATTAAAGGAATATCAACTAAGAAAATAACACCCAAAATTTTAGGTGGTTCACCCCAAGAAGAGGGGTACGTCCATGGAGTCACTATAGATATTTACTATAGGGAGAAAAATAAAAATAATTGTTTACAAACAATCACTTCTCTCAACCCAAATCTCAATTACCACGGAATAATCATTCCTAACTCTCAAGAAAGCTTCATTTTCTTTCCTAAAGTCATACTATTTTCATTCTCTTTTTCTTACGATTTTGAGATATCTAGCATGAGTAGAGAGGGGCCTCAAGATGTTGGTTTTGAAGTAATTTTTTGTAATTTAGGGCTTTTGAGTCTCCTAATCCTATATGAAACAATTCTTAATTGTAAACTAATCACTTGATTAATTATATATATTTATTGGTCACATGGTTTCCTTATGTATCACAGGAATATTTACACAGGTACCATTCAGCACTGTTTTTCCTGCAACTAGAATACCGAATTGGTTCAAGCATCGTAGAAAAGGGCATACTATACGTATAAAGGCATCTCCAAATTGGTATTCCAATAACTTTCTGGGTTTTGCTGTTTCTGCTGTTATGTATATTGGAAATAGTTCCTCTACCTACTGTAACTTGGATTCGCATGATCATAATTTGGAATCAGGATCCAGTTGCATATATTCCTTCATTGATGTACATGCATGAACTTGAATTTACAAGAGGTGATCATCTATGTGCAACCTCTTATCGTTTTACTCAGCTTCATGATGGAGTCGAATTAACTTTACATTCCATGCAGACAACTGGTTCTGCATGGTGAAGTATTGCGGAATCTGTCCCATGTACATTAAAAGTAGCAGTAGTGACGAGTATGATAATGATTGGAATTATTCCAGCAGTGATGATTGTGATGAGGGAAATCCTGGTGGAAGTTTCATTTTTGATCTCCTACAATATAATGCAATGGACAGAAGTCCCGAAGAAGCCCCAAGTAGAGACAGCGTGCAGGAAGATGTGAACATGGGGACTGTTTCTTGGATTTTGATCGCTATTTTTGGCTTCTTGTTTACCGCACACATTTTCCTTTGGGCTCCACGTCATCTCCCAACACTTTGGATCTCACCATTTGGGGCTGATCCCTTCGGAATTTCAATACTGGTAGCTGCAGTACTTTACCCTTCTCCCTTTGGCATGCCAACACTTCTGGGCATCATCCTGGTACTCTGCTTTTTTCCTATTCACTTTGTAATAGGAAGGAGGAAATTAGTATGAGTTTCCGGCACCTAAGACTCTTTAATCTAGCTATGCTTGCAAAACAAGAGTTCAAAGTTGGGTTGGAGCTTGTTGTCAAACCAGATTATTTGGGAGCAAGAATAATTAAAAATACAGATTATCATCCAACAACAAACCTTATGTCGGCTCCTCCAGAGGAAGATATATATATATATATATATATCCCAGTTTTATATGGAGAGGGATTTGGAAGGCAATGACTATTCTGGTGTACACATTTATATGAGGTTCACCAATCTCTGGGTGTTCTTAACAAACTCATTTTCTTGATCTTGTAAGACTGCAAAAGCCTTCAATATTTCCAAGTACTGTTGAATTGCGATCACTTAGAACATTTATTCTCTCTGGATACTTGAGGAAGCTTCAGAAGTTTACAGAGATCTTAGGGTATGAAAATTGGTCAGAGCTCTATTTAGATGGAACTGCTATAACTAAACTACCCTCCTCAATTAAATATGCTACTGGACTTCTTGTTTTGGATTTGAAAAACTTTAGAAAGTTGGAGTTTTCCAAGCAGTATCTACATGCTGAAATCCATGGAAAACACTCTCTCTATCTCATGCTCAAAGTTCGAGGAATTCGAGAAATCCCGGGAATATGGAAGGTTTAAGAAGAGTTTTCTAGATGGAACAGCTATATAAAGGAGTTGCCACCCTCAATCCAACATCTAAATGGGCAACTGCAAAAACCTTATGGCTCTCCCAAGCAGCATTTGTAAGTTGAAATCTCTGAATAACCTTATTCTCTCTGGCTGCACAAAGCTCGAAAAATTGCCACAGAACATTGGAAACTTAGAATCCTTAATGGAGCTTAAAGCAGATAGAACTGCTATAAAACAACCACCTTCTCAATTGTTCTCTTGAGGAACCTTAAAGTACTATCCTTTCATGTGGATCTAAATGGCTGCCATCTGATTCATGGAATTCATACTCTGGTCCATTTGTTGCCTTGCAGAGTCGGATTCATCCATTTCCTAATGCCTCCATTGTCAGGTTTATACTATTTGTAGAACTTGATCTAACTGACTGCAATATAATGGAACTCTAGTGATATTGATTCATCCTCATTGATACATTTGAAGCTAAGCAGAAGCGATTTTTCTACCCTACCTGCTAGTAGCGTCAGTGGACTTCCTCAGCTGAAAATCATAGAACCGTCTTGCAAGAAGCTTCGGAGCATTGCCAGGCTTCAAGCAAGTATAAAGCTATAGATCATACAAGCTTCGAGCATTGCCAGAACACAATCAAGTATAAGCTATGGGTATGATTGCACATCACTTGAAACATTTTCATGTTCATTATCATACACTTTGCAGTGTTCTTTCAAATTCACTAATTGTTTCAAATTGAAATAACGCAGTAAGATTTTGGCAGCTACATTACTCAACATTCTGCTTGTAGCCATTAAAACACAGAATCTTGAGCTCTCTCTCTCTCACACACACACAACATAGTATTAGCTCCCTATTTGCATTATCATAGTTTTCATTCTTTCTATCTACAATAACATCACCATATTTTCTTGGTACAACATTCTTCTGGTCAACCTGCGAATTCAGCACTTTTCTTCCTGGAAATGAAATTCCAGAGTGGTTCAGCCATCAGAATACTGGGTCTTCAGTGACCATACCGTTACCTCCAGATTGGTTTAACAGTAACTTGGGATTTTCTGAATGTGTCGTTTTTGTAGTCGAAGATGTAATCCATCGGAGCCTTGGTAATATATTTTGTGAATTGAAGAGTCTGATTGTCTTCATTCCCGTGAGGTTGGTTACTTCAGTAATTCCATTAATTGGGGTGATGAAGATAGATTTATTGATTCAGATCACTTGTGGCTGGCATATCAACCTCGTGCTCGAATTGAGGTAGATGATTTTGATATAGATGGCATACCTCACCAGATAAAAACATGCGGAGTTCGCTTAGTATACACTGAAGATCTGAATAATATCATGCCAAAAATAACCCAACACAGCTCTACTCATAAGAGTTCAAGTGTTCTCATTGAAGAGTTTGATACATCAAAACCAGAGAATAGGGATTGCAACTACAAAAACAGCGGGGAATGCAGTGCAAGTGGCTGTAATAATAAGGATTCCAGCATCTGCAATGAAGTTGACAAAGAGGAAAACTGCAATGGAATCAAATCTTCTGATATCTAACTTTTAAATGCCACGTCTGTTTTGGAATGGGAATACTTGGCACCTTAGCAATGATTGGATACTAGTTTCTAAAATGTGAATAAATTCAAATGGACCAGAAATTCTTAATAGTTGCAGCTGGCCGATCAGTGGGAACAAATATATTCAAAAAAGCATTAGCATCTTCAACCTTTTCTTGAATAACAGTCTCTCCTAACGGCAATGTGTTTCCTGTTACTGCAGCCTCATTAAATCTCATCATCTTGGTTGGTTATTCTTATTTTCTAACACAGGTTCATGGTAGTGGTTGAAAAATCTGGATTTTAGTGTCAAAGTAATCCATTTTTAAAAAAAAAATTACATGAGTAGTCTTTTTTTCAAAATAATCACCAAACTAGTCTTCCACATATTTTGAAAACCGCATTCACCAAATGCAGTTTTAAAAATTACCTTAAAATCGGATTCACCAACTACGGTTGAAAGTATAGTGCAAAACATATTCACCAATTGCGGTTTAAGATTAATTTTAAAATCTGGTGGTAATCTTGGTTTTTTATAGTACCGCTTGCTATTTGAGCAGTGTGGTTTTCAAAACATGTGGAAGAATATGATTTTTTTTGAAAAGAAGGCTACTCATGTAATTTTTTTTGTAAGAAATAAATTACTTTGACAGTAAACTCAAAAATCTCTGTCTTAGGTTATAAAGCATGGAGTCTGTACTTACTGACTGCTTGTTGCAAGACCAAGGGAAAAGGAGTTTAAAGCCAAAATAATTCTTTCTTTTTTTAAATACACATATAGACTTGTTTTCAAAATATTCACAAAACTAGTCTATTTGTGTTTTCGCTACATTCTAACTGTGGTTTAAAAATTAACCTTAAAGCTGCGTTCATTATTCACGGTTTTAAAAATTAACACCCAAAGCGTAGTTGGTAAATGCTGGTTTAATTTAACGATAAAACATGGTTGGTGAATGCAGTTTCAAAAAACAAAAATAACTAGTTTGATGATTATTTTAAAAAGAAGTCTATATGTGTTATTTTTTTAAAACAAAATAAATTACTTTAATATCAAACTCCAGGAAAAGCCCAGTACATCTGGTCTCATATCTTCTACCTTTTTCTTGCAGCCACAGTAGGGAATGATACCAGATGGCATCAAACTCCTTACAGAATCATATATATGATTCTCCAGATCCCCTACAATTCACTGTAATAATAAGCATACACAAACATATAACTAAAGTTATATATTTTCTTTTTTATTATTGATTTGTTGTTCCATTCTCTTTTGATAAGACTCTGGTATCTGAACTCAAATGTACTCTGGTTTTGATGTGGAAGGTGGGTTAACTCAATTGTACTCTGCTTTTGTTCTGGCAGGTTGGGTAGCTGCAGCAAATTCATATCAAGCAAATCCATCCATATTGGCCAGTGTTGTGGCATGTGGTTCATGTTGAGGCTCAATGGGCTAGGCAAATACCCAAGTGGAGTGCATCGAGTGAAGTGGAGCAAAGCCCTTGTGGTATGGTAAGGTATGTTTAGGGTATAGGGGTATTTTTGTAATTTTATCATATATAGGGTTATTATAAATATCCTCCTATATAATCCTATTTTGATGATAGGGAAAGTTGGGTAGCTGCAGCAAATTCATATCAAGCAAATCCATATATATTGGCCAGTGTTGTGGCATGTGGCTCATATTGAGGCTCAATGGGCTAGGCAAATCCTGAGCGGAGCGCACCGGGTGCGGAGCGAAGCCCCTGCGGTATGATACGGTATGTTTAGAGTATAAGGGTATTTTTTTAATTTTATCTAATCCAGGGTTATTATAAATATCCTCCTATATAACCCTATTTTGATGATAGTGAAAGTTGGGTAGCTATAACAAATTCATATCAAGCAAATCCATCTATATTGGCTAGTGTTGTCATGTGGCTCATATTGAAGCTCAATGGGCTAGGTAAATGCCCAAGCGAAGCACACCGAGTGATGCGGAGCAAAGCCCCTGTGGTATGGTACGATATGTTTAGGGAATAAATGTATTTTTGTAATTTTATCATATCGAGGGTTTTTATAAATACCCTCCTATATAAACCTTATTTCGATGATAGTAAAAGTTTGAACCGTTGTTTCCGTGGATGTGGAAGCGCCTATAGGAGCCATTAAAATCTATTGTCTTCTTCATTTTTTCTTACTTAGATTTATCACCATTGTCCACTACAAATAACAATATTAGGATTATCGGGTTGGCTTGAGTGGGGTGAAGTTGTTGGCGAACTATGTTGATTTTTGATTCAAATCTTAGCTTGAATTTAATATGGCATGATTTCCAACATAAAGCTTGATACATTATGATATTTTCTTTAATTTTCTGAATACTTATAAGTTATATATTCACATTCACCATTGAACTCTTTGATTTAGTATGAACTATATACAACTCAATCTTCAGAGAAAATAATGAACTTCTTTCAAATCTTAGTATAAATTATAATACATAGTGGTGAAACTTGAACGTGTTTGATCAAGGTGATCATCACCTAAGCTCAATGTCAGTGGTTGGTAGCCTTTTTTCAAAAAGGAACTTGTCCCATAGAAAAAGACAAGAACTTTTTTGGGTTTATATACTAAAACTTATCTTTGGGCTTGTATAAGACTTGAGAAGAGGGGAGGCCTTGCGTGCACAAGAAATGGGCCGAAAGCCTGATTTCTATGAAAATTGATGGGTTCAGTCCTTTTGGTTCTAAAAAAGACAGAAATTGATCCTCTACAAACTCCTTTGTTGTTCTTGATTCCAAAGTCTTTTTGAAGAGTTGTTTGATCACGGGGAATAAGATTTCTAAGGATAGTGTTCTAAACACGACTCAACTACCGCTGACTGAACTTCGCATACCGATTGTCGTAGTTTAACATAGCTGATCCAAATGACTTTTCGAACTTTAGTCAGCAAGTTAGCTCATGTTGACTTATATATTCAAGATATAGAAAATTTGAGTGGGTTATGTTGGACAAAAAAATATGGTCTCTGACAAAGATTAGATTGTGCCTAAAACTTTTTATACCTATTTAAGTGGCGTTGTGACGATTTGAAACATGGTGAAATTCCTTGAAACATTCAAACGCACCACTAATAGAAGACCTTTGATTGTCTAGCAAAAGAAAAGAATTGGTATTTTAGATTCTTGTATTTGATGGTCAAATTTTTTTCTAAAAGATGTTACAAAATCTTAATTTTAAAGATTATAGTGGTTCTCTTTTCAATCATGTTCATAAGAACCTTCTGTAATCTTCTTTCACAAAAAAATAAAAATAAAAAAACTAAAAAAATTAAGCACTTACCGCTAATATAATTCAAATCCCTATGTTTCAAGAGTCTTATGAACTATTGCATGAGATCTAATATCTTATATGTAACTCTAAATTTAATTCCCTTATGCTACATTTGATTGGTAAGATATGATAAGATACAGTACGTAGCATCACATATTATATGTTATCATTTACAACAGAATATGAGTATCTTAAAATTTTATTTGCTCTAAATGTATTATTCTTTAATATTATACCAGTGAGATGTGTTTTATCATACTTATATTGATTTATACAAAGAATAAAAAATAGAATGAAAACATGGTATAGTTTAATGTTGAATATTTGTTTAAAATAAGAATTATATTGTATCCCAATATTTAGAATTCATCCAATGGGGAAAACATAATGGCCTCATTTATATTGGAAACGCTCAAACATGATATTGAATATGCATAACATATGATCATATCTTAATTGAAATTGTTATAAATTCTGAATACCTTTGTAACAAAGAAGAGGATTACAAAGTGCGAATATTAAACAAAAAGGAAAGATAGAAGAAAAAATTACAAATAAAGATTATAGAAAAAAGAATAGATCGAGTTTTATGAGAACACAATCTTTTTAAAACAAATTCGCCTTCTCTGAACTTGCCTTGAGAAATTCACATCGTCTGCTTCTCAAGATAAAATGATTTCCAGTTGCGACAACCGCACCTTGCTACAGTCACTCCGACAAATGGAAAATGTGTGTAACTCTATCACATAAGGAATCTTATTGAAGCAAATATCTTCTGACAAAAAAGAGTCAAAACTCACTTTAAAAAGACTTCAACCAAACGAAAGCTTGATGTCTCTTACTATTCAGCTAATGAAGAAGATAAAAAAAAAACCCATGAAGGACTTGAAAAGTTAAATTACATAACTTCTGGTATTTGAAAAAACAACCGTTTCAAAAGTTAATTAAATTCATTTCAAACGTAAAAGAAAAATTCCAACATAAATTGTTATACCTAATAAGTACACTTATTAATTTTAGTTTAGGTTTCCTTAAACTCAATGGTTAACTTCAAGTTAATTTAAGTGACTTAAGTTTGATATGCATTGAATTAATATCCTAAAATTTTTCACTTTGATTTGTAATAACATGGGTTTGATATTAGATTTACTTCTACATGACATTTTCTTGTTATAATTTACTTTTTCTAGTATTTGTTGGAAACTTCTGGAAATATTAATTTGTACTAATGTATTGCAGGTCCTAGCATCCGTAAAAGTTATTACAATTTGTGTTGTTTTGATCTATCAAAATTCATAAATCAAATTGTAAATTATATGAAAAATAACAAATTGTTGGAAGTCCAAATATGTATAAAATTCTTAGCATTTTTTTTTAAAAATATAGGGACTTTAGACTGTATTTTTTAATATTAGAAAGTAATTAGAAAAATATTAATATTGGGTTTTACTATAAGAATATGAAAAAAATTAAATGTAATTAAAATAAGTTAGAAAGTTATATATTTGTAAGTGTATTGATTCTTTACGGAAAAAAAAAAGGTGAAATGGGTTTGAAGTGGGATATTAAAAATATATATTTTATTATAAGTATATATTTTCTATTTTTTCTTAGAATTTTGTGTGAACAAATAGTGTGTTAATATTACTGAAAATCAAGCATAACTATAATTTTGAACAAAAGTTTTTTTTTTCTTTTGAATTGTCTCATTCAGATATGGAAAGTTACCGATGGGAGAAAAAAAAAAGTAAAAAGGAATTCCCAAATGCATCCATGAAAGAAATGATTTAACTCAGTAGACGCTAGATGGTTCATCATAATGAAATTAAAATTTTAAATTTGAATCAAAAAATGAAATTTGGATTTTGAATCAATATATATATATATATATATATATATATATATATATATATATATATATATATATATATATATATATATATATATATATAGATACATTATTTGATATGATTTTATTTATATATATATTCATTTTGCATTACATCATCGATAGTAGGGTGAATAAAAAACCTAAGAAATAAAAATTGATCGAAAAACTAAACGGCCCGAACCGAGACTATTGGTTGATTTACGATTTTGATTTTATACAATTCTCAGTTTTAGTTTAGGTTTACAAAATATAAAAACTGTAGTTTCGATTAATCGATCGAAAAAAAAATACTAATGTTAAACTAATTATACTGTTCCTATCTCTGCAGTTTCAATAGAATAAAAATACAATTATTTAAAGTGATTAACTTTATTGGGTGGTTATTTTAAACAAATTTTATTTGATTGTTAATATTTTAAGAAAAATTATTTTTGGTGTGAACTACAAAAGAGATTATCAAACTTACTTTTGAAAAATACAATCTAATATATACAAAATCTCATATTTCATTTTGAAAAAATATAACATAATATATAATATTCTATAATATCATTCTCTCGTTTAAGTTCTACTTACTTTCATCATTTTTCATGAAAGAGATGATTAAAACTAATTTTATAATTCAAAAATAACAAAAAATAATAATATAGTTAATATTTTAAATGGAGATTAAAATTATTCCTTTATTTTGATACGGTTAACCAAAACGATGTATGATTTGGTTGTATATGATGGTTTGATTTTTGGTTTATATAAATAAAAAACCAAAAATCGACAATCGATTTATTTTTAATAGTACGGTTAGGTAAACCAAACCGTGCTCACCTCTAATAAATTCATAATATTTCGTTCCTTCATAAATTTGTTTTCACTAAGACTTGAACTCACAGATACCTCTCCCACTTCGTTAGTGCTCTTAACCATTTAAAGCTACTCTTATTATGATATGGTTTTCTTATTTCTATTTTAATTTTATAAATAATTTTATCTTTTAATTTAAGTTTTTCGAGGGCGATATATAGAGGTGGAATTTTTGGGTGGCGGGTGGTGGGCGGTGAAATCGAATTAGGCTGCTTCAGGTTTTTTAGGCTAATAAAATAATAGTTTAGCCCGACCCTAATTTTTATTGGGTTGGGCCAAATTGCCTTATAAAGCAAAAAAAATTGACGAATCGAGAAAATTTTGGTCCAATTTTTCAAGCCAATAAATTAGTAGCCTAACCCAACCCAACCCTAATTTTGGGTGGCCAAGCTTAAATTGCCACCTTTACTAATATTACTCCGAATGGGTGGTGAGTTTGGGATAGCCTATTTATAGTTTATTTGAGCTTATTTTCTCACATAAGTACTTTTTGATAAAATTGTGAATGTTTAGATAACATGACCCTCTTATAAGTGCATAATTAAGTTGTTTACCCAAACATGACCTACCTTCAAAATGCCTTTCTTTTTTTCTTTTTATGAATTGCATGAGGTTTGGACTTCCCACCTTCCGGACCGACCCTGAGACCTTGCGACTCTACCGAAATCCCATCTTTACAACCTCCCTCGCCTAACCTACCACAATCCTTGTAGTAACCCAATTGTTCTTTCTTTGTAACATCTTTGCATTTGTTTGTTTTTTAAGTGTTTTACGGTTGAATACATTCCGCGCTGCATTTTCTAGTTTCTTCTTGTGTTTCCTCTTTTCCAAACAGCGATCTAGAGCGATTTGGATTTTTGGTTGAAAACACTCTCAATTGATGTTTTTTATTTTCTTTGCTCTCCTTTTGGGATGATTGGTAACGCCTTCACTAGGGTATTCAATGATGCCTTTTCTATTAAATACTTGATTCATTAATGTGTGGAATTTTGGTTGCTATGATGCTAGAATTGATATAAATACTTCAGTTATGAATTTTAATAAGATTTGGTTAATCTTTTGGCAGCTCCACGATTGGGATGGGGAGGGATGAGATTTTGAAAGCTGATCGAAAATGGGGATCGGAGAGTAGGGCAGTCCCGCCTCACCTGGTTTGAAACGGGGATGAGACATAACTAAGGTTTTGGGAATAAGAATGGGGATAAGGATTCCTCGTTCCAAACCTGTATACTTCACCAGGTTTGGAACATAGGAACAAGAATGGCATAGGGGTGCCTCCTACGGCGTACCAAACCCGAGAAAAGGGATTGATGTTTCTTAAAAGCCACAAAACAGTCGATGCGGTTCTGTTCTGTGTATACATAAAAAAAATCATAGTCATATTCACAAAGTCAGTCTTTGTGTGTCTTCGTATTAATATCCATAACCTAATCCCATGTGCCTTTGTATCTTTGAGAAGATTAAAGGCATTAATCGATCCCATTTTCCTTAAAATAATCGCAGCCATCTTTGAATAGGGACTTAATCAACTTTGTTTGTGTTAAATAAATCTAAACATTATTGACTTATGTCATCCACCACGTCTTTAATAAAATATTTTAACAAAGAAGAAAATCATGGTATTGGATTCTTTTTAGTGTTCTCACAGGCATCAAGATCTATACATCAGCTAGTTGGATCTCTATGGTAAACCTATTTTTCTTCTTTCATCTTCCTTTATGGCTTCGTCTGCTTCTGCTTCCTTGTAACAGTATCCTACTTCTGCTTCTTGGAAGTATGATCTGTTCCTTAGTTTTCAGAGGAGATAACAATACCCAATTACATAATATCGGGCGGGCGAATATGATACCAGAATGGAGTCTTCGGTTTGAAAAAAAATAAACTCGAACCCATTAAAAGGGTCGATTCACAGTTAAACCAAACTTTCCCCATTAAAGAACTGACACGGGACCCGAGAACCTAAATAACTCATCTTTGTTGTTATCTCCTGCTAACATACAATGTTAAAAAACAAAACGATTTAATACTTGTCTTTATTAAATCTTATTAATTAAGCTAAAAAAAGTATATTTAGCATTAAGTAAAAACACCACCAAGTTACTTGCACATCGTATTTGATGGGTTCCATCTCTTATTATCTTTATCCTTTAACACGTTTTTAGTAAAAATCAAGTCTAAGTCATTTTATGTTATATTTCTATATTTAATAAATAATATAAATTACTTTGTTATCTTTACTTACAATTTTAAATTGAATAGCTTTTGGACCAGAGTGTGGAATTCGATCGACTTTGACCTATATTTTTTTGAGGATGGGGTTGGGAAGGAGGTATGACCAAAATAGAATTGGGTTTATTGGCCCGGCCGAATAGACCTAGGTTCATGCGATTTGGTGAGGAAGTCGATTGGCCCCTTTGACTTCGTTTTATTTTAAATTTTTATGATTATAATTTTTTTAATTACTAAAAATATTTGTTTTTATTACCAGAAAAAAATATAAAATAATTGTTTATAGAAAATAATTGTTTTAATAAAAATAAAATAATACTAGTATAAAAAATAATTTAAAAAAATAAAATAAAGATTATAAATAAGTAAAATAATTTATTTTATATAATTTTTTAAATAAATTATAAGTGAAAGAAAATTTTATTTTATAAAATATAAAATTATTATTTATTATTATTTTTAATTTTTTAATGTCTAACCTATTTTGACTCGACCCGTATAGAACTAAGTTAATAAAAAATGGGTCCAAAGAAAAATTGATCAAATTGACTCATCCATTTGTTATCCACGTGCCAAATAAACTTGACCCATTTGGGCATATATAGGCGAACCATGTTTCCAACTATACTTTTACATCATTTGCTTGATTAGGAAAAAATTTAAGAAAAAGGGGTTTAGGTATAAAAGTTAAACCTTTATATGGAAACGAGTTTCGTCGTTAGATGGTGATTTTATCCCTTGAGATCCGTGTAGATTTAAATTTTATTTGAGAAAACACAGATCTTAAGAGATGAAATCTTATATGAAAATGAACTTTTTATAATTGAACCCAAAGAAAATGGTGTCCCCCATTCTCTTCATCCTCTTTCCTTCAAATGAAATGAGTGATAGAAATAAATATTATTTAATTTGAATGAGTGACTGAAAAGTAATATTGATGATACATTTGATACCACTTTATTCCACGATAAACAATATACTATCTGTAATTTGATTTTATTTCTTTCCCTGTGTGGTTTTGCATTCATTGATTTCAAAATAGATGACAGAACTCACGGACAATGAAAAGATAATGGTTATTTTTTTCTTTTTTCCTCAGCCATCTATAGATATCTATGTTAGTTGGTGGAACCCATTGGAGAAAATGAACCTTTGTGAATGTTTGGTTCTGTTTTTGAAAAAAAATTTTGTTGAATCCTGAGGTGTTTTGCGTGGGTTCGTGCATGTATAATAGACGCCTTTAATTCATACGGCCTGAGCCCAATCTGCCTGCGAATGCGGGAAAGGAGCTACAGACCGTAAAACTCTACAACCTCCCTCTCACCTAGCATTACCACAATCATGGCGCCCCAATTTTTCGTGCTGTAGCATCGTTGCTGCTGTTTTTTTTTTTTCTGGTTTCTATCTGTGTTTCCTCCTTGCCAATCAGCGATTTGGATTTCTGTTTGAATACATTCATGCTGCATTTTCTAGTTTCTTCTTGTGTTTCCTTTTTGCCAAACAGCGATCTGAATTTTTGGTTGAAAGCACCCTCAATTTATCATTTTGATTTTTTATTGCTGTCCTTTTGGATGATTGGTAATGCCTTCACTAGGTTATTAATATTGCCTTTTCTGTTAATACTTGATTCATTAATTTGGTGATTTGGATTTGCTATGATGCTAGGTATTATCATCATTCCTTGATGATTCACTGAATTTTAATAAGATTTAGTTGATAACAGCTCCATGATTGGAAGGGGAGGGATGAGATTATGAAAGCAAAGCTGTTAGAAAATGGGGATAGCAGAGTAAGGGCCCTGCCTCACCAGGTTTGGAATGGGGGTGAGAAATAACTAATGTTTGGGAATAAGAATGGGATTGGGGTGACATCCCAAACCACGGTATATTTCACTAGGTTTTGGAGTGAGGGAATGCAGATGGAGTATAATTGGTGCCTCATACCAAACCTGAGAAAAGGGATTGATGTTTCTTAGAAGTGACAAAACATTTGGAAGCTTTTTTGTGTATACACATAGAAAAGCACTATCATATTCACAAAGTCTTTGTGTCTTAGTATTTAATATCCATAACTTCTGTCACTTGGATTGCCTTTGTATCTTTGAGAAGATTAAAGGCATTAATAGGTCCCATTTTCATGATAAGAAACTATATGAACTTAAAATAATCACAGGCATCTTTGAATAGGGTCTCTTTTTTCTAACAACTTTGTTTGTGTTATATAAATATAAAACTTTATTAACTTAAGTCATCCCCGCGTCTTCAAACAAATATTTTTAACAAAAAAGAAAATCATGGTATTGGATTCTCTTGATTGCTTTCAGAGGCATTTTATATCAACTAGCAGGATCTCTCTCTGTTAAACCCATTTTCCTTCTTTCATCTTTCATTATGGCTTCTTCTTCTTCTTCTTCGTCTGCTTCTGCTTCTTGGAAGTATGATGTGTTCCTTAGTTTTTGAGGAGAGGATACTCGCTATACATTTACAGATCATCTCTATAAGGCCTTGCGTGGAAAGGGTGAGACCTTTATGGATGATCAACTTAGAAAGAAGTGAATTGATTAATCCGGCTCTTCTTACAGCAATTGAAAGATCAAGACATGCAATTGTTTGTCAGAAAACCATCTTCAAGTGGTGCCTAGATGAACTGGTGAAGATGTGCGAATACGAAATACCCGAAGCAGCGAAACTTTGCCAATTTTCTACCATGTGAATCCGTCAGATGTCGGAAACCAAAGGGGAAGTTTCAGAAAAGCCTTGGCAGACCATGAAAAAAAGTTGAAGGCAGACCATAAAAAGAGGTTGAAGTATGATATGAAGAGGGTGAAGCAATGGAGGGAGGCTCTCACCCGAGTTGGCAAGATATCTGGCTTCACTTCATCTCCTGACAAGTAATTTTCGATCCCTTTATTGTTATTATTGAATATGAATAACTTACACTTATTAAAATCTTTTGTCTTTGGTTAACCCTTTTAATTATGGTTTGAAATTGAAGTAAAATTATAGAAAGAAAAATCAGTAGCTAGAAATCCATTCACAGGAGGTAGAATTTTGTTTAATGCGCAAGATATTTCCTTACATAAGATTTCTACTTGTGGAATGTACCATAAACATAACAATTAAATTTCTCTATCAATTACCCATAAAATAAATTTTTCTTTAATCTCAAACAAGTTCACTTCAACAAAGAGTTGCTAGTGAAGAACCTATATGTTGAGCATTATTCTATGGAATAGTAAGGACCTATGGTACTTGTGTAGATCTTGAATATTGAGAAGGCAGAAAAAAATATTGTTGAAATCACATAGATTTAAATACTAAAAAAATTGTTTCTTTAAAATACTATTTACAATTGAATTTCTTAAAAGTACTGTACTCTGAAAATAATTTCGAAAATGTTATATTTAATAAAAAAAAATTTAAGCTATAATTTTTTTTTTCAAAATCCCTCAAATGTGAACAATGTTTTGGAAGTTTTTAATATAGAAACAATTTAAGGTGACTTATTCTTTTATGAATTTTTTTTAACATTAAGATGTGTACAGATTTCAAATATTTTGGAGTTTGTTTAGACAAAAAAGACACTCGTGGCCCATCTTATTATCTATAGAAACTTAATTAATTTCTAGATCTTCTTCTTCATCTTCTTTTATCTCTAGTCTTTTTCACCTTTCATTTCTAATTTTTACCTTTATTCTTTTGTTTTAAATTTATTATTTATTTTTTGACATCAATTTTATTATTTATTTATCCCTTAATGGAAATAAGAAATAAGAATTAAAGGTAAGTAGTCAAAAAAAAAAGTTGAAGTGAGGAAGTAGAATGGGGAAGAAGATAGGATCTAGGGTAGGAAAAATAAATGTGAATGAGGGTAAGTAAAAGATGAAAAAGAGTTGATGATGGCGGAAACCATTTTAGAATTGGGATACCATAACCCCTTTCCAAACTACTATGCTTTATAAATCTTTGGCAAAATAAAAAAAAAAAATCTTGCAACTGTGTGATTAATTAATAGTCGTGACAAAATGTTATATTTCTTACTGTTTTAACATTTATATGTTATCAAACTGATCATTATTTATTCTTCAAATTGTCAGGCCTGAGACTTGGTTTATTGAAGAAATTGTCACAGATATTTCCAAAGATTCAAATTGTGTATCCTCAACTTATGCAAAAAATCTAGTGAGAATAGATTCCTGCATAGGGGAACTGGAATCGCTATTATGTATGGAGTCAGCTGAAGTTCGTATGGTAGGTATTTGGGGTATGGGCGGGATTGGTAAGACAACCTTAGCCAAAGTTCTTTATGAACGACTTTCCCATCAGTTTGAAGGTTGTTGCTTTCTAGAAGTTTTAAAAAGCACAAGTGTGGAAAATTTAAAAGCAGAACTTCTTTCAATGGTATTAAGTGATAAAGATATAAATATGGGATTCACTTCAATAGAGGCAAAACTTCATTTGAAAAAAGTCCTTATTGTTATTGATGATGTGAATCACCAATCAATTTTAGAAACATTAGTAAGAGAAAATACTGGTTTGTCCTAAGTGAATCATTATAACGACCAGGGATAAGCATCTTCTAATTATGCGAGTTGATGTGATATATGAAGTCAAAGTATTAAAGGATGATAAGGCCATTGAGCTCTTTAATTGTTATGCCTTCAAAAACAATCCTCCCACAAGAGATGTTATGAAGCTCTCGCATCAAATAATATCTTATGCTCAAGGTCTTCCATTGGCGCTCAAAGTTTTGGGTTGTTCTTTATGCGGTAGAAATAAGGAGTATTGGATAGATACGTTGAATAGACTGAAAGATATCCCTAATGGGGAGATTCAAGAAGTGCTTGAAATAAGTTTGGCTGGATTAGAAAATAACGAGAAACAAATATTTTTGGATATTGCATGTTTTTTTAGAGGAAGTGACCGAACAACTGTGAGGAAAATTCTAGAAAGTTGTGGCTTCTATGTGGTTACTGGCATAGACAATCTAATCGATAAATCTCTTATAACCATTAGCAATAATGGTAGATTAGAGATGCATGATTTACTTCAAGAAATGGGTTGGCATGTTGTTATGAGCTTATAAAGAACTTTGGCAGTAGCAGATTATGGGAACAGAAGGATATCTCTCATGTTTTAAAATGTGAAACGGTGAGTATAAATTTACATAATTTATATATATATATATATATATACTCACTCATCCACACACACACACACATATATGTGTGTATAAATTTACATAATTTTAAGTTAATAATTGCTCTTCCTTTTTAGGGAGGTGAAGAAGTTGAAGGCATATTTCTCAACTCATTTGGTTTAGAGGAGATGAGCTTCACCGGTAAAGCCTTTTCCCAAATGACTAATCTTAGGCTGTTCAAAATCTTCTGTCGTCTTTGGAGATACCAAGGAAAAGATAAATGTAAATTGCACATTCCGACTTAATTTAATTAGATGAGTTGAAATTATCTATTCGGATATGCCCTTGTGAATCACTACCATTAGATAACCCCGATTTTAAAATTTTGTCACCTCTTCATACCTCATAGCCATCTTACTCAAAAGCTTTGGGAAGGACAAGGTGCATAACCAATTTACTCTTTCTTTTTAAGTCTTTGCGTGATAATGATAATGAGAATCTAAATTTTTGTTTATGAGTCTTTGGAAACGGATTTGTGGATGTCAGTTACTCGATACTTAACAAGAACTCCTGATTTTTCAAGAGCCACAAATCTTAAAGTATTGGTTCTCAAAGGATGTACAAATTTGCTTGAAATTCACCCATCCCTTGGAAACTTGAGCAAACTCATTTTGTTGGATTTGGAAAACTGTATAAACCTTGAGCATCTTCCAAGCATTTGCTATTGATTGCGAAATTAACTCTTGACCCTTATTCTCTCTGGTTGCTCCAAGCCTAAAGAAGTTACCAAAATTTCCCGAGTATATACCATAATCATGAAATTTGGATTTAGATGGGACTACTCCTGGGACCTTCGATTTGCTAATTACCGGAACATGCAAATGTTCAAGAGAACTCCGGGAATTTGGACAGTATAGATGAGTTCAATTCATATGATTCCACCATAAAACAACTACCTTTTTCCAATGTTGTCCTAAGAAGTCCACGTTTTACTAGTCCCCATTGTGCCTTAACCTCACTGACCCGTTTGAACTTAAGTGGAACCCCCATCATTCACCTACCTTGGAACTTGGAACTACTTTCTAGGCTAAAGAGGCTCGAGGTGACAAATTGCACAAGGCTTCAGGCACTACCAGTACTTCCATTAAGCATAGAGCTATTATATGTAAGTAACTGCACATCACTGGAACTTATCTCCCCTGAGTCGCTTTGCAAAGGGTTTGGAGGTGCAGTGCTTTGTTGGCTCAGTGCTTCAAACTAAGGAAGTATCAAAGTGAGATGGGTATGCTATACAGGGTGTGGCATCGTATGTTAAACCAACTTCATGGAGATCCATTTATGACTATGTAAGTTCTCTTTGTTTATATCATAATTTTCCACATTTCTACAAATGCTCACATCAATGTGCGTTCATGATTTTTACTTCTCCTAATTATTAGCGTTGAATGTGTTGAAGGGACTTTGGGATATTCGTCGATCAGGTTTCTTTGTGAAGTATTTACAAACTTTGTAAGGTTTTAGTAAGCAGTTAAAAGAGTCATGGGTGGTAGTAAATAGAGTTTAAGTCTTTTATGCGAGGGTAGGCAGATCTTGGACTCTTCTTTGATTGCAAATGAGGTAATATACTCAAATGCTAAAGAAGAAAGAAAAGGGTATCCTCTGTAAATTGGACATTGAAAAAGTCTATGACAATATCAATTGACAATTCTAGTTTGAGGTTTTTCTTAGAATAGGCTTTGGGAGGAAATGGGTAAAGTGGATGCAAGGGTGTATTACCACAACCTCTTTCTTGGTGCTGATTAATGGAAGCCCGAAAGGATTTTTCAAAAGCTTGAGAGCCCTTAGGCAAGGGGACTCCCTGTCCCCGTATCTTTTTGTCCTTAGAATGGAAGTGTTCTCTATTCTGGTGGACAAAGCTACTCAGGAAAGTTTTTTGACAGGGTACAAGTATTTAATAGAAAGAGGGAAAAGATTATAATCACTCGAGAATTTGGATTCGCGAGACTGACATTGGTTTACGAGGACTTTAAGGAGAAGATGGCCCACCTCTCGACTAGATTTTACTTTGGTTTGTGAAGCCATCTGAGCTAAACATCAATCTAGATAAGAGTTCTATGCTAGCGGTGGGCGGTGGAGGATATCGAGGGCCCTAGCTGAAGTTGTGCTTCTGATGGAACTCTTCTAGGCTTTATAGGTCTGCCTTTGGGTGCGACTTAACTTCGAGCTTTCTCGGGATGGTGTTGAAGAGAGGTTTCGGAAAAAGCTAGCCACTTGGAAAGGCATCATATTTCAAAGGAGGGAAGGCTTACCCTTATAAAAAGTACCCTGTCTAATCTGGCCATATACATCATGTCCCTTTTTTGGCTTCTTAAAGGGGTAAAGACTCGATTGGAGAAGATCCAGAGAGACTTCCTATGGGGTGGAAGCTCTTTGGAAAAGAAAATTCACCTATTAAGAAGCTGTGGGGTTCTTACCCTTATAAAAACACCTGTCTGTCTGCCTCCTGTATATTGTAGGTTTCTTGAAAACTTCTCCTTTTTGATTTATATCTTGCTCGATTTATTTATTTAAAAAAAAACAACTAATGAAGAGATAGACTTCTATCCTGTAATGTTAGAGGGGCTATGTCTTTTGAGAGGAAGATAATCAAGCGTTGATGAAAACTCAAAGAAGTTGACTTGGTATGCCTTAGGAAACCAAAGCCCGAAAGAACTGCACTAATGAGATAGTAAGCTTGGGTGTGGAGTACGTTTATGATTGGGTTGCATTAATGCAATAGGAGCCTCTAGGAATCCCTAATCTTTAGGACTACAGGTGCTCCAGGTTGAGTGACAAGGAGGAGAGTCAGTTTTCGTTATCCTATAAATTCAGTAATTGTGAGGACAACTTGCTTGGGTCTTCTTTGGTATTTGTGGCCCGACAAGGAGGTAGAAACGATTTTGGGAATATTTAGAAGGTGCTATAAGAGGTTGTGGGGGAACCTTGGTGCATGGGTGGGACTTCAATGAAACCATGTTCACAAGTGAAAGAAATATGGAAGGAGATTTAAGCGATGAAGAGTTCTCTGTATAATAAACGAGGTTAAAGGACCCTCCCATCGAGGGCCGGTACACCTGGAAAGGGGGTCTACATAACCAACGAATGGTGAGGCTAGATTGATTTCTGTTTACCGATGATTGGGAAGTCCATTTTGGTAGTGAAAAGCAAAGTCTGGCACCAAAGCCTACTTTAGACCATCACCCCATTTTATTGGAAGGAGGCTGCCCAAACATAGGTCCCCTACCGTTCAAATTTGAAAATAGAACCATAGGGTTCTTCCATAGAATGACAAACTCCCATAGAATGACAAACTCCCATAGAAACATTCAAAATGAGGATAAACGGGGAATACGGATTACTAAGGAATGCAGGCTAAAATGGACTATAGTGAAGCCTTCAAAAATAGTGCGACGGATACATGGGAGTGGAGAAGCGAGTCTAGATGACATGTCAGCCTTCCCAAAAAATTAAAGGAGGAGGAAGTTCCAAGATTAGAACTACCTTTCATAGAGGAAGAAGTGTTCACAGCCCTTAGTGATGTAATGGTGATAAGGCTCTAGGCTCGAATGGCTTTACAATTGTTTTTTGGCAATTCAGCTAGGATATAGTAAAGGTTGATGTTATGAGGTTGTTTATGGACTTCTTTGAGACTGGAAAAATTGTGAAGAACCCAAACACTTTGCCAGTGGTCTTGAAAAAGAGAGGGTTGAGGACTTTAGGATTATAGGCATATTAGTAACAATTGGGTGATATGTAGGATTAATCGCCCAGTCCTTGCAAACAAGCTAAAAGGCGATGAATGGCTAACCTTTACAGCTGAAATGCCTTTGAATAAGGGAGATAGATAATGAATGTCTCGCTGTTGGCAAATGAAATCTTAGATACCATGATGAAAAGGAAGGAAAAAAGCATCCTTAGCAAAATGGATATAGACAAAGCCTATGACCAGATAAACTGAAATTGCATTATCAATCTTCAAAAAATGGGCTTTGGAGTTAAATGAATTGAATTGATCCGATGGTGTATCACCAATTCGTCCTTCTCAAGGATGATAATGCTGACACCCACATCACGGGTCCCGTTGACAACTTGATCAGCCCTGAGTCTTTCGTGGATGTCGAGTAACCCGACACCACACCATCTTGTCCCCTTTTCCGGGACCCATGATTTAACGAAAATCGAGCAGAGTCTCCTTTGTATGGGGAGCTCTACCCAAAATACAACCTACATAATTACATGGTAACATGGCCCAATATTATCTGCTGCTTGACCACAGGGTCCTATGCAGTAAAAATGTACATTAGAGACATTTTATCCATACTCAAATACTATATAAGCACATGACTACAAAACCATAGTCCATAAGAGTTTAAATTACATCACTCTTATACAAATAAATACAACCCACAAAATATATATCAGTACAATCCGGCTTTTCTTCATGTGCAGTCCCCCAAATCTGGGTCGTGCTTTGCACTTGACATGCACGAAAAGTCTCAGCCCGGGGTGAGCAAAGCCCGGTAGTGATAATCTCTACAAGGCACTCACCTAAGTGCACATGCAATGACTTGTCAAACGAACAAAGCAAACATTCAGGTAGATCATGTATATCCTAACGCAAATGTCTACATGTCATGGATGAGAATGTGACTCCTATCCATGTCCCGAATCCTCAGGCTCCTCACACCGCAGTTGCCAAGTATGAAGCTATTGTCATTTCGATGAACCAGTGCTCTTAATCTTTTCATTTTCATTTAATATATCCTTCTCGAGTCCTCAGGCTCCCTCAAACATGCATTTCCATGAATGAAAACCATTTCAAATAAGGTAATTCTGTTTTTCTAATCGTGGACAATTCTCCACGATATAAATAGTGGACACGCTCCGATAATAATTTATTTTGTGGACAACCCTCCGATGTATATCAATTGGGCAGACTTTGATGATTGATATTATATGGACAACCCTCGCGTGTATATCAGGTGGGGCGGTCAAACGATTACGTGTTATATGGGCAATACACTCCGATGTTGCCTTAGTGGGCGTCTTTCATAATAATATTGTTGGTCAACCCTTTGAAACAATTCTCTCAAGAAACCACCTCGTACCGCTCCTTTCATTGTTCACAGGTCTTGCGGTCGTATATAGTCTGATGGCATTTCCATTTCTTAACCGTGCGACTCATTTTGGGCGTTGTCCTGTGCGCAGGCCACTAATCAACACCATACACGGTGTTGATCCTGAGCCCGTGTACTCACGACCACACCGCCGAACACCTAACCTGAGTGTCGATCTCAACTATCACTCGCTACATGTTATGCGATGTTTGTGCATGTATAATGCAATTATGCCATTACCTATTCATGCATGCTACATATATAATGAGAACTAACATGTGCATACATACTCATGCATATTTATCCGGCCATCATTTGGATTCATATTAAAGGTTCCATACAAATTCCCAAATCAAACACTAATTCGAAGCATACATGGACATCACAAAGTCGCTTACCACAGGGTGTGACACATCAATCTAGGCACAGTGATGACCTGATTTGTCCCGCAAACTATTTACTCAGCGAGTAATATGTGGCCTCGATCATGTTACAACTACTTATATTGTCATTTATTTGTCACACAATGACACCTGAACCACTCAATCATGTATTCTGCTTCATGATAACACACAAAATGGGTCAAATCTAGGACCATATAAAAAGCGAAGACCTTGGGTCCTTCGGTTCAAATCATCGAATATTGTGTCTTAAGCACCACTTGAAAGCAGAAACGTGGTCAGGGATCAGCGAGCCTCATGCGATGCGGACTACTGAAAAATAGTCGAAAATTACATCATGTTGTCCCAGCAGTCTCGAAAATTCAGCCCAAACTGTTCGAAAACAGTCCCGAAATTAAGCCCGGACTGTCCGAAAACAATCCCGAAATTTCTAAAATTCTATACTCAGTCGAATTTGAAGCGAAATTCACGGCCTTTCCACGACCTCCCAGGCAATCCACTGACCATTAAATGGCCTTTGGGCTAGAAATAACACAAGTAAGAAATTCCACCACGCGTGGAGTTTGGCCAAACTCGAATTACAGTGTCTGTAGCTCGTTGTGTAGATCAGTTTATGACCAGATAAAAACACGGTCCGATTTCCATAGATAAGAAAAACAAGAAAAATAAATTAAAAATAAATTCTCTCTGACGCTCTCTCTCTGAACATAAATAAACTCCTCCTTTTTTTTTACGCCGTTTTATTTTTATTTTTTATTTTTATTTTTATTTTACTTTTATTCTATTATTTATTTTCTTTTCTTTTTCTTAATTCCTTTATTTCCTTTTATTGCATCATCAATTATGTGACTAATTGTGAGCCACACATTCAAGTGCACCACATAGTTCTTGCCATGTCTTCTCTTAGGGTCTTAAGTATGAAAAAACCTGCGTGCCGGCGTGTAATTAGATACATCTCGAAATTAGGTAATTTCTGGGTCCTTAGATTTATGAGGCCAAATTTAGCAACATAATCGCAATCCGTTTCTTCATCCGAGATCTAGAGAATTTTCGGTTTTCAACTGAAATTACCGTTTTACCCTTTTAAGAAAAATTGAATTTTTTCCTTGTTTTACAGATAAATGGGAGTGCAATGGAGTTTTTCAATAGCTCAAGAGGGCTGAGGCAAGGGGACCCCCTCTCCCCTTACTTGTTTGTCATTGGTATGGAAGTCTTTTTCATCCCAGTGGACAAGGCAATGACTGGGGGGTTTCTATCAGGGTATAACATAGTGAATAGATTTGATGGAGGAAGGGGGATAGTTTTCAAAAGTACCTCAGGGGAGCTTTGGGGTGGGAGTGTGGAAAGATATCAAGAGAGAGGCTCAGTAGTTGAAACAAGAATCTTGGGTGATGGAAGCAATAAGATTTTGGGAGGATAAGTAATGTGGGAGAATCAGGTTGAGTGAGATGTTTCCGTTGTATCTTGGTGGCGCTCGAAAGAGGCTATGGTGGGGGAGGTTTGGAATTCCATGAGGGGGGAAGGTGGGTGGAATATGAGATTCATTAGATCTTTCAATGACTGGGAACTGGAAGAAACTCAAAGTTTTATTAGCATAATTAATAGCAGCAGGGTAAACCAAAGGGAAAGGGATAAAATCTTTTGGATGGTGGGCGAGAAGAAATTGTACTCAATTCTAAAGCAAGCTATAGACTTTCGAAGGAAGAATTATTTCCAATCCCTTACCGATAGGCATCATTTGGGATAATTGTGTCCCCCCTAAAGTGAACTTGTTCACCTGGGAGATTTGGATCAATTGGAAAAAAGGGGCTTTCAACTTGCAAGTAGATGCCCTCTTTGCAGAAAGCGAGAAAACTTAGATCACCTCTTTGATTCATGATCCCGATTGTGTGTGTGAAGTCTTTAAGCGATCCTCATTTCTTTACCAGGAATGATATGGGCCTACCATCTCTTGGTAAAAGACCTAATGTTGGAATGTACAACCTTTCCTATTCAAAAAAGCAAAGGAAATACAGAATCTACCAGACCACCAACCCCCCCGAAAGGAATTTTAAGACAATTTGGAGCAGAAATAAGCAAATTATTTTAAAATAAAGTTCTCATCTAGTAAGCTCAAGCAGTCTTTCATTAATTCCCTACATGCTTGGGCAAACCCTAATTCATGAGGGGATCACTCCCATTGTGGCTTCTTTTTGTGTATTCTCTAAGTTCTTCAGTTTGGGTGTATATCTTTTTTGCTTCTTTTTGAGCCCTCTGTATACCACAGGACTTAGCCTTTTGTTAATATATTTGCCCAATTTCGTATCAAAAAAATATTTCCTAATTTTAAAATGGTCGCAACTAAGTTTAGAGTAGGAATAAAAGTGGTTTAGGTTTTATAGTGGAAATGATTACTAAAATAAAGTGTTGTCTCTTTGTTTTAAAAGAAGATGTTATCATTTATCCCATTGCTAATTTTTCTCAATAAATGAGGTTGCTAAAGAAAAAAAAACGTTTATCGATCTTACTGTTATTAGAACCTTTTTTTATTTTGAAAAATGTCAAAGTATATTGAGGGAAATTGTTACTTATTATTACTCATTTTTATAAATCAGTTTGTCATCCAAGTTATGGGGTTCAAAAGTCTAATGGATTTTTTAAATATATCACAAACTTTACGATGTCTGAAACGCTTCCAAGGTTGTTTGTGTGTACTCTTTTGTTCATATCATACTTGCTGATGAAACTAAATTCAATGTAGATTATTAATCTACTCAAAAGGTTACAAATGTTATGATCCACCAACTCGAAAATTTCTTGTCTTTTATGATATTTTCTTTGTGAATATGAAAGCCACTGCAATTATTCTTATCTTCAATGGGAGACTGTTAGAACTAAGCCTATATAAGCAAACTAGAGTTTTAATTAAGTTGGACCATTGAACTTATATGGGCTAATTATAAGCCTAAGTATGTAAAGTGGATTCAATGACCCACTGAACCCTATTATAAATATAACATTATATTTAAGTTTAAGATACTAATTCTAAGAGAGTAGTTATAATTTCTCTCTATCTCAGATCTACAAGTAAAAGTGTGTTGATTGTTCGGGATTTCTATTCTATATACTCCATAAATCGCTTATTGCTTGGAAGATTCACGATGTATTCCATTTTGGTTAGTACGATTTTAAGCTCATGCAGCTACCTAAATCATAGATTTATAGAGGGAAGTCCCGAGATTCTAACATTTGGTATCAAAGCGAGTTTTCTAGATTCTAAATCTGAAATCTTGAGATTTACTACGTTAATAAAAAGAAAATTAATTTTTTATTCGATCTACATTCCGACCGTTTAGAATTGTTAAAAGAAGAAAATCATCGCCTTGTTTTAAAGTCAACACCTTTGTCTATTTTTTCGTGCAAGCATCACTGCACTAATGAAATATATGTTTGGCTGTTACATCTAAGTGTTTCCTACGGTTTTTGATACATTTAACTACTTGTTTGGTATATGGATAATGCATGCCTAATGCTTGATTTCTAGCAAATTTTTTTTAAACAAGCAAATATATTTTGTGAAGAGTAGTTCCTGTCATGCTTAGACATGACTTGAAGGACATTAACCAAAATGATATTACATTTAATAAGAATTACAGTAGATTGAAATTTTAGTCCTTTATTTATTGTAGGATGAGTTTTATTTTAGAAAGTGAGAATAAGGATCTTAACATATTTTCGTTTTTTTCTTGAAAGTCCCATTATTCCAAAATTTGAATCTCCCTAGATAAATAATTTGATTTATTTTGATTATTCCTTTTTTTCTTTGGAGTTTTTGCAGTGAGAAAAGTCCTAGGTAAATTAATTTTAATTTATTATTAGGAATTAAATTATTTTTTTTACAAGATTGATCTTATAACAGATAAATGTTAAATATATAATAATTTAATTTATTATATGAATTAAATTATTTTTAACAAGATTTATCTAGATAAATGAAGAATAGATAAATAATTTAATTTATTATTAGAAATTAAATTATATTTTAACAAGATTTATCTTATAAATGTTAAATAGATAAATAATTTAATTTATTCTTAGGAATTAAATTATTTTTTAACAAGATTTATCTTATAATAGATAAACAATTTAATTTTTATTAGAAATTAAATTATATTTTAACAAGAATTATCATTTAATGGATAATAACATTAGGATAAATAATTTAATTTATTATTAGAAATTAAATTAAATTCTTAACAAAATGTGTCCTTTAATGGATTATTTTTAAATAGATATATACTTAATTTATTATTAATACTAAATTGTATTTTAATAAGAATTTATCCATAAATAAGCAAATAGATAAATAATTTAATTTATATTACTATGAGTTAAATTATATTTTAACAAGATTTATCTTTTAATAGATAAATGTTAAATACGTAAATAATTTAATTTATTTTAAATTAAATTATATTTTAACAAGAATTATTGATAAATGTTAAATAGATATATAATTTAATTTATTAATGAAATGATAAATTTAATTAAGACATGTTGTTTTAAGATATTTAAATTATTAAATTAAAGTAAACAACTTACATGTGCGAGAAAATTATATTTAGTATGTTTATAGTGCTTATTCTAGAATTAGTTTAACTATAGAAATTTGCTAAATTAGAGAAATTTAGAGATCAAATTTGTTTGAATTTAAGAATAAGCAGACTATGACACAAACATCAAAACACTCAAGATTTTAAAATAATTAAGTGGGAGAAGGTTTGGCAAGCCTACGGCCTTCCATTGAAAGGGGTCTTGGGATTCATGTTTGGATCAACCTAAAGTTGAACAAATGTGAGGATCCTAGTTAAGAAATTCCCATGATTGGGCTAATAAATATTTTAGCCGTGTTAAACTAGCTAAAAGTCGGCTCTTACTTAAGAAATATTGAAACTAAGATCGTTGGTGCATATGACTTAACTTGAAGAAAATAATAAACTACTTCTAAAATAGTCTCTATTTATTTTCTCAAGATACAAAGTTCAAAGGGTAAATTAATCACCTAAATTTAAGGATAAGTGACTTGGGATTGATTAGATTATATATCTTATTAATCCTCAGAAGCTAGACCGCCAAAGCAGATAGTAAAAGCCCTCATGTGCTGCAATTTATCTTGTACTGATGTGTGTAATTTTGAGTGTTATATTATTTACTATCAGTGCAAATTGTATATATAATTATACATGTCTTATTCTAGTAATGAACACATATCGACCAATACCAATTTGATTCTTAAGATAAATATTTTTGTCTTCTTTCCGTTAGTAACAATTAGTCATAGCTATAGGGGATCTCAGTTATAGTTTTGCATGATTGTTTATTTGTGGTCAATTCTATAAAGAATTTAGTTTTAGTTTCTAAATTATGTAATTATAGTTATTCAGTTTCTTTAATAAAACTTTTATTTCTATTATGAAAGAAAATGAAGTTGTTACATTTGGCACATTGATGAATAATCTATATATCATATTGATTGTGTTGTGATTCAAGTTGATAATGTGGATGAATCCTTGAAAAGAAAAAAAAAACCTAGTATCAATCAAACTCGATTATGACACTTAAGGCTTGGTCACAAAAATTTGAAAATAATACAAAGACTAGTGAGTTGTGGGCCATTAGCTTTTTTGAACCTAAAGCAGCTACTACTATGTTAGAATTATATTCAAGGTAAAATGACCAAGAGATCCTTTATTACCAAAGGAGTTAGAGTTGAAGGATGTTTGAATTTGATATACTCAGATGTATGTGGGCCATTTAGTGTCCATGCAAGAGGTGGTTATGAATATTTCATCACTTTTACTGATGATTACTCAAGATATGGATATATGTACCTAATGAAGAAAAAATATGAGGCATTGAATAAATTCATGGAATTTAAGGCTGAGTCAGAGAAACAATTAGGAAGACACATTAAATTACTTCGTTCTAATCAAGGTGGTGAGTATATGTCTATTGAATTCATTTCTTTTCTCAAGGAGCATGAGATTTTATCTCAACTTAAAGGTTCAGAACTTCACAACAAATGATATAAAGAATAAATCGAACTTTATTAGACATAAGAAGGTCAATGATAAGTCTTTCCAAATTATACTTATCTCAGGATATGCCCTAGAGACAACAACTTACATTCTGAATATGTGTCATCCAAGTCAGTTCTAAAGACACTCATGGAAATGTGGACAAGTCGGAAACTTATTTTAAGTCATATCCGCATGGGTTATCTCGCTTTATGTATTAAAGCAATCATCCGACAAGTCGATGCAAAGTCAAAATTGCGTCGCTTTGCTTGATATTCAAAAGGTACAAGGACTACGACTTCACAAAGATATCTGACATAAAGGTATTTGTGAGTACAAGTGCTAAGTTCATGGAAGAAGAATACATCATGAATCACAAAATTAGGGATATGAATGAATGGACGGAAAAGACTGAATGTGGGACCCCTTACCCGACCCGACCCGTTTGGGCGGATCCGAACCGAGTCCGGGATGCCACTAAAATCACTCAATCACTCAAAATCATATCTTTGCGAAGACATAAAATCGGGCAAGCCCATAAACATTTAACAAATATACACTTACTAAAAATACATTTACAATGAAGGCATCTGCCTTTTCAAAATGATTTACTAAAGATGTTCAAAGATTCAAATTGTTTATACAAATATCCATCAAAAAAGAACACATGAAATGAGGCAATATGTTCGGGAGCATTACCCGAGATTTCTTTCTTACACTGACGCCTCGATCTGGGTCCGCTATCGATCACTATCTATCATTCTGAGATCGCGCATTGGTAAACAATACGCTAAGCATTTTCATGCTTAGTGGTTCTATACAAATCCATTCCCGCTCCAAATTTTAAATCAATTCATGCAATTTAATAATCTTAACTTCAATCATTCGATGATCAATATAAATACAATACATATACTTTGTTATATTTATACAATAAATTATACTATCGATTATCCATAAATACATTTTCATAATCACGATTTACAATCTCAAATCAATTCAAATATGTCAAATTCACCCGCTATGCCAACTAATCGCTTATGTCAATCAATTCGGCTTATGCCCTAACGACTTTAACTTATGTCTTCGATATACAGACATCAAAGTCACGGCACTGCCTCTGCCGTGGGTCAGCAGGCCGCAGACACATGGTTTTATAACACAAAGACTTGCCCCAATGGCCAACGGGTTATAAATAATCAAATAGTGAACACTACCGGGATATCTGCCTTGCCGGGCTGCGATCGGAGTGACACATCAATAGTTCGCAAGATCGCTTATCTTCCGCAATTTATCGGGTACACCAATCTATCCTTAATGCTAAATAAACCGTTAACATTCTATTAAGGGCGTTCCAAACTTTATATAAAATATAGTACAATATGTACGCTTGTATAAACAGTTTATTTTCAATAATCATGCAATTTTTATATGCAAACATTTCACAATCACTTTTCTCAAATAAATTAAATCACTTCAATATGCTTTTAGAACAAACATGCAAAATCTTGAAACGAGGATTAGGAGTTGGTAGAACAAACATTTCAAACTTGAAATGAGAATAGGATTTATAAGAACAAACCCAAAAATCTTTGCACTTTGATTCCAATCCTTGGAATCTCAATCACGCTATTTTCCTCCTCACTACCCTATTCCAAAACCATTAAAGAATAATATTATTCATGTGTACTAAGATTTTGGTTAGGATTGGATTTTTCGGAGGTTAGTATGAGTTCCAATTTAAACAAGCTATATAGATGGATTCTGATCTCTAATGGGCTTTCCTTAGTAGAGTCAAAAGATCACCTGAATCGTAGCCGGATTAAGGAGTTATGACCTCCGTTGGAGGTCATACACAAATAACTTTCGATGAGCCAACCCAACCGACGAGCCGCACCGAACGACGAGCTCATTCAAACACCTCTTGGCCTCGACATCTAACATCCTCCGTGCATATCAATGTACTCGACTCCATGGATTTCTCTGGCAGAGTCCAAGAACACCCAAATCGGAAAGTTCAAAACGAAAAGAGATATGACCTTCCGTTAGGAGGTCATGCGAGTCAACTTTCACGCCGAATTCGCCCGACGACCACCGACGCACTAACGTTTCGACGACCGGGCTCTGACGACCACCGCTTGACGCACCAATCGCTTGATGACCACTATTTGACCCATCACCGTCACGAATTTCGCTTGACGACCACCTGCCGACGACCACCGTCGACTCCACCTCTAGCTTGACGCACCACCGCTCGACGAATTCCTGCTTGACGACCACCGCTTGATGACCACTCATCCATTTGACTGCTTCGAGTAAAAAGACCATAACTTGGTCTACGTAAGTCCGAATTGAGAAATCTGTGTTTCAACATCAATTTCATTGATGTGGCTACAATTTCACAAAAGGACTTACTACACAATTCTCTTTATTTCCGACCCAAAAACCCGTTCTAAGGTCCGGCTTGTTGACCCGAATTGGCAGAACTGACCCTACCAGATTTAGCTGGGCTGACCTCATTAAAAAGACTATAACTTAGTCTACAGAGGTCCAAATTGAGAATTTCAAAAGCCTAACATCAAGCTAATTGATGTGGCTACAATTTACTAGAAGGACGCACTACCAATTTCCCTTCACTTAGTACCCAAAAATCAGCTCTAAGGTTCGGCTAGCTGCGCACTACCACAATGTGGCAGCTTCCCATGGTTTAAAATGCAAACCAAACATTCCCTACAGCCGTATGACCACCCAACAACTTCTAGTGGTAGAAGACACCAAGTAGGAGAAGACTCCACTCACGGAGTTCGTCGAAAGTCCCTGCTCCATCTCTACTTGTAGCCTTTACACTAGGAAGACTTCCTTCGTGTTCACTTCTGAGACCTATGGTCTGATTGTCGGAAAATCTAGAGAGAAGATGGATTTCTCTAACTCTCCCCTTTTCTCTGTTTTTCTTTTCTATGGACTTTAATCGCATTTCCTTTAAAAATGAGGAAACTTCCTCTCACTTTCCTACATGCCACATGCCCTTTCCTTTTGATTTTTTTCCTTCTTTTTTCTTTTTTTATTTCTTTTGCATTTGTGTCTCCATTTATCTATTATTCCTCATTTAAGTCTCTTATTTTCTCAATTTAGACATATAAACTATTTACAATCGGGAATCTCAGTCCCCATTTTACAATTTCCATATTTTCTTTTCACTGGTTTATTTCTCTCGGATTCAATGTTCATTGAACTCACATTCATCTAACACCCCAAAAATTACCCAAGTCGCTCCAATTATAACTTAATATAACAAATTTTATTATAAAAATTCCAAGTATTCGCCACATAATCGAACGCCATATCCAAGATAACGTTGTTCCTATTGATCCACAACCACTAACTAATTCTTGATACTAATGCACCAAATATGTCTCATCATAGTGGGAGGGTCATTAGACCACCTATTAAGCTCACGTTGAAGGGAGAATCATCTTTGACAGTCCTAGATTCACATGAGGATGATCCCACAAGTTACTACGAAGCAATTAATGATAAGGATTCCAAATTTTGGAAGGAGGCTATGAAATTAGAATTAGAATCCATGTATTCTAATAATGTGTGAACTCTTATGGATTTACCCCAAGGGGTAAAACCCATCAAGTTGTAAATTGGGTACAAGAAAAGAGAGTAATAGAAAGGTCGGTACATATGCCCGTGACCGTGGCAAAAAGGTTATAGTAAAAAATAAGGTTTTGATTATGAGAAAACTTTTTCACTAGTGGTCATGATCAAGTCTACCAAAATACTTCTATCCATTACAACATATTATGATTATGAAATATGGAAAATGGATGTCAAGATAGCCTTCCTTAATGGCTATCTTGAAGAGAACATCTATATGATGCAACCAGATGGTTTCATAACCAAAGGTCAAGAACATATGGTATGCAAGTTGCATAAGTCCATATATGGAATTAAGCAAACATCAAGATTATGGAACAAATGTTTTGATCAAGTAATCAAATCTTTTCGTTTTGATCAAAAATGAAGAGGAACTTATTTATAGAAAGATGTAGAATGATATAGTGGTTTTCCCGATTTTATATGGACTACATTTTCACTGAAACGAATTTGAGATGTTGTCAAAGGTAAAGATCTAGTTAGCTACTCAATTCCAAATGAAGGATTTGGGAGAGGCGCAATATGTTTTAGGTATTAAGATAATACGAGATAGAAAGAATAAGATTATTGCCCTTCTCAAGAAAATTATATAGATGGTATATTGTCTAAGTACAACATGCAAGATTCCAAAAAAGGATTTACACCTTTTAGATATTGAATCAATCTTTCCTAGAACCATTGTCCTAAGACGACTGAAGAGAAAGAACACTTAAAGACAATACCATATGCTTCATCAATTGGTAGTCATATGTATGTGATGTTATGTACTAGACCAGATATATGCTATGCAGTTGGAATAGTAAGTAGGTATCAGTCTAATCTTGGTAAGGAACATTCGACCATTATGAAGCATATACTCAAGTACCTAAGGGGAACAAGAGATTATATTCTAGTTTATCATGGCGATGAGTTAGCCCCTATAGGATATACTGATTATGATTTTCAATCAGATGCGGATTTGAGGAAATCCACCTTGGGATATGTTTTTACATTAGAGCAAGAATGTTAATGAGGAGCTTAAGCAATCATGTATTGTTGATTCAACGTGGAAGCTTCTAATATGGCAACACGAGGCGCCTAAGGAAGCAAGAGTGGCTTAGAAATTCCTTATGGAATTAGGAGTCATAGCTAAGGTTGTTGATCCTGTGATCTTGTATTGTGATAACAATGGGGTTGTTGCTCAAGCCAAAGAACCAAGGAATCATAGGAAAGACAAACACATCGAAAGGAAGTATCACCTAGTTCGAGAGATTGTGCAGGGAGGAGACATTATAGTATAAAAGATTGCATTTGAGGATAACTTACCAGATCCTTTTACTAAATCACTTAAGACTAAAGTACATGACTCTCATGTATACAACATAAGTCTCAGATGTACTCTCTAGTTTTTTTAGTTTCATGGTTTAAAATGTAATTAGTTTGCATTAATAAAATACTTTAGATTATTGTGTTCATTCATGCCTAGTTCAAGCACATTGTACATGTCTGGGTGCGTGTGGATGCATGGAGGACAAAAATGGGTTCCTTGTGGTTCGAGGTCGTCACTTACTCGCTCACGGATGCTGGGGCAATCCATAAGTAGTAGTCCCAATTATTGGGAGTAGTTTGTCATAGCTACTAGAGTGGGTCTCTAGGATATCATACCAGTATGTACTTGGTACATATTGAACGAGACTTAGGAGTGCAAATCATCATATACTATCTTTGGATGGTTTTGCCCTTAGCTACCATCTCACATAGGCTCTTAACCCCGAGGGTTGTTGGAGAGTTGAGTGGAGTAGGTTGTCATTTTGAGGTGCTCCTTGTGACCATCTATTAATGATAGTCACTCAGAGTGATACTCGATGGCTTCTTACTCCAGCTCATAGAATCTTGCTTTAACCAAACATGGGAACCATGATGACCCTAATTATAGGGTAATATACAACTTGAGGTAGCTTAAAAAAGTGATTAATCATAGTTGTCCTTGGTCAGGGCGGTCCCACTTGAGTTTGGAGCAGACTTACAGTCAAGATCAAGTCAAAGGGTAAGCTTTTAGCCTTAAGGTAAAATGGTAATTTCATTATTTTATAGTATAACGTTTGAAATTACTAGTATCGATTCATGGGGAGGTGGTGTGAGTGATTAGTAGGCCTTGGTAATCTTCCACAATGATTTGTAATGAGAAGTTTTTTATTTTAGAGTGCAGTTGGTCTACCATAGTGGTCTGTTACCAATTGTGGAATTATGTTTGATTAATTCCACGGGAGCCAAAATTGGAAAGTACCATGGGTCCCTAGGCAAACCTATTTGTAAGTGGCCAGTGTTATGAGCAATTTATGATCCATATGAGCCTTCAAGTTTGCTTTAGGGCTAGTGGGAGAATGTTAGAACTAAGCCCATATAAGTTTTAATTAAGTTGGACCATTGAACTTATATGGGTTAATTATAGGCCCAAGTATGTAAGTGGATTCAATGACCCACTAAACCCTCTTATAAATATAACATTATATTAAGGTTTAGGGGTGATAGACTAATTTCAGTGGGAAAGAGAATTTCAAAAGGGTGTTGGATTGTTCTTGAGCCCACACTCTATGGTCAAAATCTGCAAATCGATTATTGCCTGGAAGATTGAAGGATTAGTTTCATTCCGGTTAGTATGTATTTTATTTTTGTACATTGCGTATAAAATCATATATTTTGGAGGATGTCTGGGATTCCAACAAGACTTCATTCATAGAAGATTACTAATGTGGCGAGATTTGTCAACTTCCTTGACTTACCCCATCCATGTCTTAATCCACACAATCACCATCATCCATATCTAAGTTAATTCTGAGCATTCAGAATCACCCATATTTGAGCACCCACAAATTCCTAAACCAACAAGTTCACCTTCAAGGAAACAAGTTCTCAGTTACACTAGGCTCCTTTGATTTAATCAGGAGGAAAGCAACCATCAATGAACATACAAGTCGAGAGTCATAACTAACCACTTCCTATAAGTTAAATGCTCTATCTTTTCCTAATTTTGTTGATACTAGTGATCAAAATCTGTCTATTCTTGTTAGAAAAAGGTACAAAAACATGTAATCAATACCCTTTATATCTGCTTTCCTATTTTGTTTCCTATAAAAGATTGTCATTATCTCATAAAAAATTTTCTTACCAACCTAAACACCATAGTCATACCAAGACCCTTATTTGAGACACTAAATAGTAAGGAATGGAAACAAGTCACAAGGGCTGTGATGGATGCACTTGTAAAGAATAGGACTTTGGATATGGTTGGGTACCTAGAGGGAAAAGTCTGATACCGCAAGGTGCAAATGGGTTTTTATTGTAAAGCATAAGGTAGATGGTTCTCGGCTAGGCTCACTGCCGATGATGTACTCAAACATATGGAGTAGATTATCGAAACTTTTTGCACTAATGATTAAGAGAACAATATAAGAGTTATACTCTCTTTGGCTACCTAATTTGATTAGGAATTACAAAAATTTGATGTGAAAAATGCATTCTTAAATGGAAAGTTCAAAGAAGAAATTTATATGGATCTTGCACTTGATTTTGATATCCACTTTAAAGAAAAGAGATATTATGGTGAGGGAAAGCTTTGTATAAGTTTAAACAATCTCCACATGCTTAGTGTAGAAAATTTGCAAAATTATAACTATTAGCTAAAAATAGAAGTCACACTGACCACACATTATTTTGAACACTTAATGGACCCACAAAAAGATTCTTCATTACCTTGCCAATAGTGGTAGGATCATTGTTTGATCTTTTTTTTTTTTTAAATATCCTCTTTCTTAGTTAGTACTGGACTCTCATATCAAAAACAAATATGAGGAAATTCAAATGAGATACGATTCTTTCAATTTTATAATTAGTAATTGAAGTTACACAAAATCGAAGCTAGAAAAGGGAACCTCGGGGGAAGTCACGACCCTACTAGTTTATATGGATGATATTGTAGTGACTAGAAATTATCTTTAAAGAAAGAGAAGCATTGAAACTGATGTGTAGCCAAAAGGTTTGAAATAAAGGAATTTAGAAGACCAAAGTATTTCTTGGGAATTGAAGGGGCTCACTAAAAAAATAGGGAACTTTGTCTCCCCATAGAAGTATGTTCTAAACTTATCGTAGGAGACAAAAAAATAGGATGCAAACTAGCTAACACATCTATTGATCCAACTCAGAAGCTAGGAGAAGTAAGTGAGCATGCAGTTGTAAACAAAGGTTTTACTAGAGATAAGGTTAGCCAGTTGATCTACCTCTCACATGTGTGACTAAATATAGCCTATATGTTCAGTTTAGTAAGTCAATTTATGTATAACTCAAAGAAAGTTCATCCATAAATTGTATGCAGAATCTAACTAGCAGAAAGTAATGCTGAGGAAGGAATTTTTTTAAGAAAAGCACTAAACTATCATTGGAGTCTTATACTAATGGAATTATGTAAGAATCAATTGTTGATCAAAGGTCTACTATAGGATATTGCACTTTTCTAAAAGGGAACTTGGTAATGTTGAAGAGTAAAAAAATAAAATGTTGTTGCAAGATCTAGTGCAAAAGTAGAGAGCATCGTGTAATGAGCCAAGGAATTTTCAAGTTGTTTTGTCTTAAAATTATCTTGTAAGAATTGAAAGATTAAGAGTAGAGAACATAATGAGATTTTTATTATGATATTAAGTCAGCCATTGACATTGCACATAACCTAATACAACATGAAAAAAACCTAATGTGTGAAAGTACATAGACGTTTTGTTAAGGAAAAATAGATAGTGGCTTAATATACACACTCTGTATATGACCGTGTCCATTGGAAGTCAATTAGTTGATGCCTAATGCTAATTTCAAGAAATCATTATCAAGTTGGAAATGAATAATATATACCCACCAACTTAAGGGACTGTTGATTATTATAGATTGTTACAACCGTATGCACAACTATATGCTAAACTATATGTGAAGATTATTCATGTTGTATATCTTCGACAACTATATATTGATTTTAGTATATATTTGTAAAAATATTTATGTGTATAATCCCTATTTTAATGAGGATCGTTAATGGATAGTTTCCAATTCTTTTGGGTAGTTTCTATTTATTTATTTTGGATTTTATAAGTATAGGATTGTATGCTTTAAGATATTAATAGAAACAAAAAATTTCTCCCCTTATGAAAAAAATATCATATTTTTCAGGAAATACCAAGCAATCATTATAAAAGTAATCATTGGTAAAAAAGAAACATAATGATAATAAAAATAAATTTATAATATAATTAATAATTTAAGCTAAAATAGCACAATATAAATATTTATGGTATTATTATTGCTAAGAAAAAAATAATACTATAAATAATCATGTTGGCTGTTGCATATACTAATAATAATAATACTATTACTACTTATAGTATTTATAATAAAAATAATAATAACAAATTAAGTGACTTTTATTTTTATGCTTCGAAAATTAGTTAATTGAAATGAAGGAAAAACCAATTGTTATCATTTTCATATTTTTAAAGTCTTTGATTATATTATCATTTAATTTAGTTACTCCTTAAACTTTGCAATCCTTTTAAATAATGTAAGCTATCATTTGGAAAACCAACATTTTAAAAAAAAATCAAAATACACTGAAGGGACATATTAAAATAATGTATCATTTGTAAATGAGTTCTAAAATTGGAAGTGTTATTACCAAAAGTAATAGGAGATGTATATTCTTTCTAAGCATTCTCAATACTATTTCTGTTTTGCAGAGGGGCGAAAGTAACACTATTCGGATCCAGTATACCATAATTTTTCACACAGCGTGAAATCTAGGATTAGTTCGGGCTTTTATAGTCGAGGCATGAAATAGATATAAAAATTCTTCAAATTGGTATGATAATAGCAATTTCTTGGGTTTAACTCTTTCTGCTATTATAACTTACTTTGAAGCCACGACTCCAAAGCTTGGTTCATGTCTTGTGACTTAGATACCAATGATCTTAGTTCCACTCCCATCGCATATTATCGCTTCTGATTATGCGGTCTTATCAACTTAATCTACACCAATTCGGTCGGATCATGTATGGTTGGCGTATGTTCCATCATTTTTAGCTTCACATGAAAATGGAATCACATTATAGAGATTTTCGTCGGTTGACCAAGGCAGTTTGTGTGAAGGATTGTGGGATTTGTCAGGTGTATGTGAAAGCTACCGGTGATGAGGCAAACAATTTAGTCTTGCAAGATGTCACAATCGGGGCATTGATGGTGACAACCAAATGATGAATACATGAATGCAGATCCATATGCGGACCGAAGGCATGCAACTAAATGATTGATGTGACTACCACGGAATTAGATACATTGAATCTGAAACCCATATGCGGGACCAAGAAGGTATGCGGCTAAGCGATTCGATGCGATTCTTGCATTCACCAAGCGACGGCTGACGTGACACGGACTTGCTTTAGATGTGATAATTAGGAAAGCGGCGATGAGGCCCGGTCGGAAGGAAGCTTGCGTCCTTAAAGATGTGATTGAATCAGTATTCCAATATGCCCTCTCCTCAAGGTAACATGTGAAAATTGCAAACGCCCAACATGAAGCTTTGTAAAGATATCAATCATTTGTTCTTGTGACTGAATGCACTTGGTGCAAATCAAGCCTTGTTGACCCTTTTCAAGAACTATGTGGCAATCAATTTCAAATTGTGTTTTGTTTGTACATGAAAAGTTGGATTGGTTGCCATATAAAGAATAGATTTGTTATCACAATAAAGTAGGAAGGATTGCAAACCAGAGTCCTCTAAGTTCATAGGTAGATAGAATATCCATATAACCTCATTGTAAACCCTTCATTTTGTCCTCTTGGCACATGCATGATATCTAAAGCTTGCCTTTTTCATATTGTCACCTCATTGTACACTTAGTGTCCCTTTTTTGAACTGTGTTGCCCTCTTCTATGAAATATATTGTACACTATTTCTCACTTTATGACTGATTTTCATGTAATCCAAACTTATGAAAATGAATTTTTATATTATTTTTTTATTTTTTTAAGTTATGTTTAGTCCCCTAAAAATGCTAAGCAAAATGCAAAAAAAAAAAAAAACAACAAAATAAGGAAGAAAAATGAAAGATAAGAAAAAAATGAAGGAAAAATAGAAAAATAATTAAATCATATTAATTTTACTTATTATTTCAAATAAATTTTATTTATTTTAACTCGTTAAGTCTTTGAGCTATGGGTATAAGAGAGGGAACGTAGGATTAAAATCCAGTGTAACCATAAAGCCTTGAACCGTGGTACTATACAACAGTATTAGAAGTTGAAAAAAGAGCTCATCAAATATTAAATAATTTAACCATTATGTTTTTTTTTTTTTTTGAAAAAGTTTTACCATTATGTTAATGAATGAGGACCAGGTTCAACCCATAGTGGAAACAAAATTATATATTTATTAAAAAAAATGTATTTACGAATTTATAGGATTTTAAAGTAATTTTATTTTCTTCGGATAACCAAACGTGAATTTTTTTTTTTTTCTTCTTTCCTTACTAAATTCCGCGAACCCAAACACGGTTCGATTTTCCATTTCCCACAGCCACTGGTATTGCATTCTGCAAAATCACATTTCCAACTGCGATTCGAGCGAAATCCCATCCTTGTAACCTCACAATCGCACCAACGGCTTTCCACTGATCGTGCTAGAGCTCTGTTGCTGCTGCTTTTTCTGGTTTCTTTTTTGTGTTTCCTCCTTGCCAATCAGCGACTTGGATTTCTGGTTGAAGATATTCAATACCAACGCCAGTTTTCTTCTTTTGTTTCTCTTTGCTAATCAGAGATCTAGAGCGATATGGATTGTTGGTTGAAGACATCCTCTGTTTATGTTTTTGATTTCTCTTCTACTTGGATGATTGTTAATGCGTTAACTAGGTTTTTTTCAACGATGCCTTTCATGTTAAATGCCTTATTCGATAAATCATGATTTTGGTTGCTATAATGCTAGTAATTGTCACCATTCCTCGATTCACTAGATTTTAATAAGATTAGTTTTGGTTAATCTTTCAGCAGATTGGGATGAGGAATAATTAATGTTTTGAGAGCAATAATGGGATAGGGTTGCCTTGTCCCAAAATTTGTATATTTCACCAGGTTTAGAGCAATCTTTCTTACTGTTTTAGCTTTCAGAGGTTATCAAACTAACCATTATTTTTCTTCAAATTGGCAGGCCTGAGACTCAGTTTATTGAAGAAATTGTTACAGATATTTTCCAAGATTTCAATTGTGCATCCTCAATATGAAGGTTGTTGCTTTCTAGAAGGTTTAAAAAGCACAAGTATAAGTGTGTGTAAATTTACATGTTTTTAAATCATTCTTTGCTCTTGGTTGTTAGAGAGGTGAAGAAGTTAAAGGCATATTTCTCTAACTCATCTGGTTTAGAGGAGACGAGGTTCACCCATAAAGCCTTTTTCCCTGACTAATCTTAGGCTGTTTAAAATCTAGCAATCTAACCTTTGGAGTACCAAGGAAAAGATGCAATGTAAATTGCCCATTTTTGATGACTTCAAATTTCATTATGATGAGTTGAGGTATCTACACTGGGATGAATAACCTTGTGAATCACTGCCATCCAATCTTGGGTTCAAGAATCTTGCTCACCTTTGCATGCCTCATAGCCATCTTACTCATTTTTGGGAAGGACAAAAGGTATGACTAATTTACTCTATTTTCGGGATTCTACGTGATATTTATAATGAAATCTAAATTTTTGTTTATAGGTCTTTGGAAACCTTGAATATTTGGATGTTAGTTACTCCCAATACTTAAGAAGAACTCCTGATTTTTCAAGAGCCACAAATCTTGAAGTGTTGATTCTCAAAGGATGTACAATTTTGGTTGAGATTCACCCATCCCTTGGATACTTGAGCAAACTCATTTTGTTGAATTTTAGCGCATAAACCTTGAGCATCTTCTGTTAGATCTTTTACTAGGATTCACAGAGGAAGTAAAGGCTAGCGAGAAAGAATATTACAAACAAAACCATAAATCAGAATTAATACAAAAGTAGGAGTCTCGTGGCGTCACGATCTCCTTAAAGCAGTTATGCGTCTCCTTTTTGGTGCTCGGAGAAATCAGCAGCGTCTGTTCCCGGGATACACAACGGCCCGGTCGCGATCACCTCAACACCTAGACCTGCTCCGTGACTGAGAAACTCTGTCAGCATCACCCAGAACACCACACTCTTGATGAACTCAAAACCCGAAAGGAAAAAACTATATAACTTGAATAAGGAAGTCTCACCTTTATAGGCTAAAGGTGAGACCCTTAGCACTTTGTCCGAGGAAACGTTTGGCAAGCCAGCGTTATGACCCCTACCCAAAGGTAAATGACAATGAATGTCATTTATTCGATAAAACTCCACTTTGCCCTTTGGACTCCTCGAGGGTAAATGACAATGATGTCATTGTTCAGCAATTCCCATTGAATGACATTCATGACCAAAGATCTTAAAAGACTGGGTGATAGATTCAATAGAAGAAACCTGCATAGGAGAGGTAGGTGTTACCCTTTGAACCTTCCACTTCCAGAAAAATATGTTTTACTACATTGGCTAAACGATGAACCACGATGTCCTTGAACTATTCTGCCATTTGTGTAGACGATGACATATCTCACACAGGAATCTTCCAAACACAGTTCAGTTCTCACTTTTATGTCCATTTTGGCCATGGACATGCGCCTGGTTCTGCAAGAGTTTAATAGGAATTGTGCCCTATTCAATTCCCTCTGAAGCGGCCCCACTTCACTCTTACATAGGTGATCTCTCTGTAAATTAAGAGTAGCTCATGTTACTCTTCACGATAACAGAGATCATTAAAAAAGCATAAGCTTAACCTTCTTATGAGCATCACTTTATTCATCATAGGAATGGACACGATAATATCCGCCTGATGATTGTATCAAAGTCTGAATTTGGTTGTCCCCTTGAACCTAGATCTTAGGATCTCAGTCGGTAGGTTGGTATCAATTCTGTCATTTTATTCGTTTTACGGGCTTTGGTCCCATTCCTTGATGACTTTTCAGCCAACTCTGTTTAACCCTTTGGTTGTGGGCCCTTAATGTATCATAGATTTTATAATCTATAGAATAACTTGATTGAAGTTGTTGTTTAATGGTATTATTATGCACGACGGATAATACAGACACCATTATACATCTTGTTTGTGCTACCCGATAAGCGGATTGACTATCACGATGTATATATTGGAGCCTTTGGCTTTGGCGCCACCTTGGAATGTCCCTCTAGAGTGGCGTAGCCGATACGCCTCTTCACATTTGTCTAGTCTTGTAAACTCAGTTAGTGTGGATGCGATAGCCGTCTGTTTTGAGGATTTCCGCTGATACGTACCTCAGGTGTAAAGACATAACCACTATGGGATTTTGAGTCTTTATCATTAGATATCAATTAGCATCAACTGTATCCTTCAAGTCTGTGGGATATCTTGTGTAGTCGCATTATAGTCACGAGTGAATCGTAAAAATATTTCAATACTCTCATTATTCCTTGCGATGCATAACTCCGAGTTGCTCATTGTACCTACTCGGTTGTGCGCATAAAACATGTTTGGTCTTATGTGACTCATTAAGTACATTAGACTCCCTATCACCCTAGAGTATTCGACTTGAGCAACACTCTCTCCTTTATTCTTGGAAAAATGTAGAGTTACATCTACCGGTGTTCTGGCTATACCAGAATTATCCTTATCAAATTTCCCAAGAATATTGTCAACATAGTGTGGCCGACTTATGCGAGTCCATCGATGTTCTTTTGATTTTTATTCCCAATAACATCGACAAGTCCAATGTCTTTCATGTCAAATCTTGAATTCAACATGTTCTTGGTAGATGTAATCATCTTATCATCACTACCGACAATCAGCATGTCATCTACGTACAAACATACAATGACATAGCCATGTTCATCATCTTTGACATAGACACACTTGTCACATTTTCGTGATTTTAGTCCATGTGACAACATACGATTGTCAAATTTCTCATGCCATTGTTTTCGGTGCTTGTTTTAATCCATACAAGGATTTCACCAATCTCTGAGACTTTCATTTTCTTGTCTCGGAGCGAAAGAAGAAGCCCCTCGGGTTGCTCCATGCCGTTCTTCATTCAAATCTCCATTTAAGAGGCTGTCTTGACATCGGGTTTGATGTCACGCCGAAAGTCTTTTAGTGCGACGTTGGCGCCATCATATGGAGTTTATTCTCGTCACAAGAGAATACGTGTCAAAATAATCGAGACCCTCAGTTTGCCTATAGCCTTTGATCACAAATCTTGCCTTGTATTTGTCTATTGATCCATCTACTTTTCGTTTCCTCTTAAAAATCCACTTGGAACTTAGAGGTTTAACTTAGATGGAAGATACACTAATTCCCAGTATATAGTTATCTGATATGGAATCAATTTCACTTTAATTGCACCTCTCACATGAGATTTCTCATAGAGTTCTTTGCCTCTTTATAGGTTTGAGGTTCCCATATCGAGCATGTATGTCGAAAATCTGGACCAAATGATTTTACGTCCCCTTGCCATGCACTACTTCTTGCTTTGGGTTCTACACTCTCCATGTCGATATCTTCATCTATTTATTTCCATGAATAGTCTCGGCGCTCGTTTTTGATGAACTAGGCTTTTCCTTGGATCAGAGTATGGAAACACATCCTCAAAGAATGATTACTACCGATTCCATTGTAAATTGTTACGGTGAATATCAGGGATATTAGACTCATAAACAAGAAATCGATAGCGGCCTTTATTATGTACATAACGATGAAGATCTGTCAGTAGTTTTAGGTCTATTCTCACCTTTTTTGGGTGGAGGAGCGCCGCCTTAACGAGACATCCCCACACTCGCAAGTATTTGTAGGATGGCTTCATTCCTTCCACTAACTCATATGAGTCTTTTACTTTCTTTTTGGGTACCTTATTTTGAAGGTAATTAGCGAGATAAAATGGCTTCTCCCATGTTTTTGTGTAGACCCGAGCTTATCGGCGTGCGTTCATCATTTCTTTTAGAGTGCGATTTTCATTTCTGACCCTCCATTAGATTGTAATTGAATAAGGTCTTTGTGGTTTCAAAGTATAATCAGTGTTGAGCCTGGTCGTGAATGGCGGTCCTTATTCTCCACCTCGATCACTTCTCGACACTTTAATTTTCCTATTGAGTTGATTCTCCAACCGTTTTTAGTAGAGAACAAATTTTCTATCGCCTCACCCTTACTTTTAAATGAGTACACATATGATACTTGGTGCTATCATCCACAAAGGTAATAAATATTTAATACCTCTTGTTTATCTGAGCTTCAAATCACATATATCACTATGGATTCGGTCGAGGGTTCGGTGTGTCTTTATGATACTTTGAAAGATGACTGGTTAGTTTTGCCTCGACCTGAGTTTCACACTTGTGCTTTGCATCAATTTGGAAGAATTGGTATATGATTTAAGTTAATTAATTTCTGTGATATCATAATTAACATGTCTTCAATCTACCATGTACCATAGATTAGATGACTCGAGAATATAAAGCGAGAAGAACTAAGCTTTATTCATTTCGGCTTAATGATAGTCATTACATTAAGCTTCCACGTACATGCACTCATATGCCCTTTTCAGCATACATTGGCTCTTTGATAGAACAAATTTATCAGTTCGAGACACCAGCGAAATCCATGACTGATGACAAAGAACCCGGACACGAGTTCTTGCAGTTTCGAGGTACATATAACACATTGTTAAAGTCGACTCTTTCGAAGTCATCTTGAACCACCTTGCCTTGCCCCTTTAATATCAGATGTGGCGAGTTGTGAACACCTTTTGCTCCCGATCTCAAGGTGGTTCAAAGGTGGAACATCATCTTATCGGGAACACACATGGCCAGACCCAGCACGGTGCCGATCCACCAGATTTCATGGTTGATCCTGCAGTTCACCCTCTCGGAGATCAACTGCGGTGGTGTTCGGACACATCCTTGGTGATTTAAGTCGACCGCGTGGCTTCCTTGAGTTTGTTTCTCTTGAAGTCACGCAATCGAAGATTTGTGACGCCTACTTCCCACGATTCGCGTTTCGATGAACTTTTGCTTCTTGAACACTCCCGCGGTCCCGGCAGGTGCCTTTTCTTTGTTGTTGCCTTTTGAACTTGGAACGCTACCATGTTCCTGAAAGTTGGCCTTAGCCTCATTGGGATTGTGTGCCCGTTTCTTCTGGATCCTTTATTGTCTTCTTGATCTGAGTCGAATAACTAGATCTTCGATGCTCATCTCCTTTCTCTTATGTTTGAGGTAGTTTTTGAAGTCTTTCCAAGCAGAAGGTAGTTTCTCAATAATGGTTGCCACTTGAAAAGTTTCGCTCAACATCATTCCCTCGGCATGAATCTCATGGAGGATTACTTGAAGTTCTTGGACTTGACTGACCACAGTCTTGGAATCTACCATTTTATAATCGAGGTCGGCCTGACAAACTTTTGGCCGGCGTCTCGGTTTTATATTTTTTGGTCTGAGTGATTCCCATGGCTCCTTGGCGGGTTTTCTTATCTTGTATACATTGTATAGAGAATCGGTTAGAGCATTCATGGCGTAGTTTCTGCACGAAAGTCGGAATGTTTCCAAGCATCCTGTGATGACTTGGATGTCGCTCATCTTCTTTGAGCAGACTTAACTAGTCGAGAATGCCATGAGGTCGAGGTGGTCAGAATAGAATAGCATCTTTGCCACCTTTTGAAATTAAGTCCACTTGAATTTCTGGTTTCTCAGTGAGGCAGAGATAGGCCGTAGTAGGCACATCGCAGATGTAATGTCACAGTAAGGTTGCCACTTGACGGATCTCAGTGGGAACCATGGTGTCTGAACCAATGTCCATTTCTAAGAACAATCTGTTTTAAGTTTGTTAGATCTTTTACTAGGATTACAGAGAAGAAGTAAAGACTGCGAGAAAGAATATTACAAGAACAAAACCC
>JAEQBH010005456.1:0-90997 GCA_016808115.1 Tetrastigma voinierianum | reverse complement strand
ATAGTAACTCTATTCAACTGCCGATAGTCTATACATAGCTGAAGAGTCTTGTCCTTCTTTTTGGCAAACAGAACCGAAAGCCCCATGGTGAAGTGCTCGGTCTAATAAAACCCCTGTCCAACAATTCTTGTACTTGGACCTTAAGTTCGTGCAACTTAGCAGGCGCCATTTTATGCAGAATCATAGAAATAAGCGATGTACTAGGGTGTAACTCAATGGTGAAGTCTACATCCCTACAAGGAGGTAATCCCAGAAAAACATCCTTATACTCACAAACCACTCGAGGTAGACCCAAATCCTGTCTCACCTCATCCTCCGTGTGCGGCTCGCTAAACAATCCATCAACTCCGCTGCCACCTGTAGCTCGCATACGGGCTCTGGGTAAAGCATCATGCTTATCCCCTCAAACATAACACAAAACATCATTCGTGTATATAAGTAACCCTCTTATGATCACAATCACCCGCGACTGACAAGGTTGCCAACCAATCCATCCTAAAGGATGACATCAAACCCGACATGTCCATCACCCTAAGGTCCACAAAGGAGTAGAATCTCCGATTTCTAACCTACAATCCCGACATATTCATTATCAACACTCGCCCTAGCCCTGTGTGGGAGAATCTACATGTAATGTGCCTCTTCCAAGGTTTCCAACCCTAAGCCCAAATCTTCACACATGATGCAAAGAATGACTAAACGAGACGACTAGAATCAAACAACACTCTCGGGCCTATGTTGCAAAGAAAGAGAAAGTACCTTGAATAACTGACTGATCTACAAGCACAATATGAGGTGTAATGGCATAGACACGCCCTTGGATCCTTGAAGTCCTGGCTTATGAGCCCTGCACTCGACCTCGACCCATGCCCCGACCTATACGGGTCTGTTCAGGAAATAAGAGGTGTCAGGCAGACTTCGATCGACACCGGCTCCCCTAGCCCATAGTAGGGTATGAGAAACAACCGCCTCCCGCGCATGTCCCACTGATGATTGGGACTGAGGTGTATGGGATCCTTTTCTTTGAGGGCAATCCCGTCTCATATGTCCAGGCTGGTGGCAATGGAAACATGTCCTCTGCCCTGTCTTGCTAGTAGCCTTGAAATGTCTCCCATCTTAGGATCATTTATCCTAGCCTTAGCCCTGATAGCCACGACCCTATGCCTGAAAGCCTTGCGGAGCATAAGTCCTCTACTTCCTTCCCAAGCTAGAAGAATGAGAGTGGCTCTCCTTCCTCTGATCTTTAACACTAGCATCCTGATGCCCAGGCGCTACACCACCTCCTCTCAACGGCAGCCATCTTCGACCATCAAGTCCATATCTTGTAGAAGGAGTCCTACAATATTACCCCGGATGGATAATTTCAAATCGTCCTCAAACTTTCTCACTTTGGCCATATATGTGGCCACATAAATCGTCAGCGAAATGGGCTAACTCAGTGAACTTAGCCACGTATTTGAGCATTGTCATCATTCCTTGTTTCAACTCTAGGAACTCCCGAGCTTTTACATGTCGAGCAGATGCTGGGAAATATTTACCCATGAAGAGCTCACAAAACTCTTCCCATGTCATTGCCTCCAAGTCCCTTGAGGTTTTGACCTAATCCCACAACACTTAGGATTCACCCTCTAGCTGGAATGCGGCTAGCTTTATCTTAGAGACATCGGAGGTGACCTCCATAGCCTCTAATATCTTTCCAACTTGTCGGAACCAATGATCAGCCACCATTGGGTACCCTCTTTCCTTGAAGGTTGGAGGATGGTGCACCTTCAATCTCTAGAGGTTACTTGACCCTCCCTAGCCCACGGTTGCACTAGCATGTGCAATAGTGACGGCCACAACACTCGCCCTTGCAATAGTAGCAGTCGCAGTACCAATAGGCTCCAATGGCGCTTGTTAGTCAGTCGGCGGCTGGTGGTCAAGTACTCTGGCCCAACGCCTCTACGTCTTCTTCCTTGACTTGCCATCTACACATGTAAAATAGCAAATTGAGATTCCTTTTCTTGTCTAACTAGTAGTGCATGTGCCAACTACTAATAGACATCAACAACCGAACCATCCGTTTGTTCTTTTCCCGAACCCCTAAGTTCTTTAACTCTAGTATTCCTCTTTATCCCTATACATTTTATCATGTATACAATTCACACAACACACAATCACGTAATGCAACATGAAACACACAATGCATGCAATGGTCTAAACCCATCCCATCAAGCCCTAGGTAATTGCATACATATGCTCTGATACCAAGCTGTGACGCCCCAAAAACCCGGGGGTTCCATTGATCACTCATCAACCGCGGAATACTAGTGAATATCGCGTAACCTGATACCACACCCTCATGTCCCATTTACCGGGATCCATAATCATACGAAAACACCTACCTCCAAATCCCGGGTTCCTTTAGATGAATGAGAACTCGCCTAAGGAAAGAAACCCAACAAAAAACAATGGCCGATAAGCAACAATACGATGTTGTGACATGTAGTTAATGTCGCAACATCAAGCACTCAGCCTGTCCGATGACACAACAATGTCGCGATATCAGGCACTCTGCCTGTCCAATGTCGCGACACTTATTTGATGTCGCGACATCAGGCACGCTGCCTGTCCGATGTCGCGACCATGTCTTCGATGTCGCGACATCAGGCACCATGCTTGTTTGATGTTGTGACATCAGGCACTCTGCCTGTCCTGGCATAGGGCTCTACCCAAAACTTGACCTGCACTATATATAAGAGCTTAGCTCCTCCGAGGCCCAATATAATATATAAAAATATGTAAGACTATAATGAAAACAATCTATAGGAGTTTGATTACAACTCTTTTTACATCAATTTCGTGTTTAGAACTATTTTGTTCCAAATTACTAAAAAAAAATGGTGTTAAAGCCACAAGCCGACTTTCTTCACAATTACTACTTTCTCATGAAGGTTTTCGTCCATTTTTCGGTACTTTTCAGACTCGAAATGTTTCCCCATATAAGGTGAGCCATGCCTAGTAGAGAATAATTCTTACAGAGACTATTTCTCACCTAAGTGCACATGTAATGCTCACACTCACATTCACATTCCAAGCAAAGATATGCAATCTTAGGTTGGAATTCTACATGCCATGACATGAAATGAGATGAGACTCAATCATGTACCATGCCTCAAGTCTTTACCGACTCCCATCACACTTGAGTCCTTATCGACTCCTATCACATAATGCCAAGGCCCATGCATGATAAAATCCACCATTTCTGGATTACATCCAATGATCATTTTACGAAACAAATTCATTTGTTTTCAAACCAAAATCTTTTTAGATGTTACACCTCAACTATCATTTGTATACAAAACTCATGTGTCTTTTTGTGGGTAGCGAATTTTTGGTGTCACACCACAGGCTTCGCTCACCTAGAAACTTTTACGGGATTTCACCGTTGGAAATATTTCTAACCACACTACCGGGTCTTTCACCCGAGGGGGTGTCTATCCCTGCTTGCTATTACTCGACACAAGTTTTCTTTACCACTTTATTCAATCAGGATTCTGCTGACTTCGGCCCCACTCGACCGAAACCACCCAATCAAACACCAAACGTGAGCTGATTGCCAACCATGCACTCACACCCATTCAATGCGATGTCTCGCAGATATGCACGCAACGCAAGATTGCATGTTATATCATGCCATGTATAAGCAATGCTACATGGACAATACAACCATACATCTTCTCAAGTATCATGGACAATTATAATTCAACGTATATACTTCCATAAAATCACGCATTTCCGCACAATATATTTAGACACACATATCAACATCAACACTTATCAAAACAACTATCACTACATGTCATTCAAAATCAAGCAATGACACCTTAAACTCGCCCACAATTTCGCACCAAGGGCACCTATAACAGATCACAAAATATGTACAAATCGGGTCCCAAACCGTCGTGGAACTGGCCCCAGCTAGGGGCACAAACGGCTATACTTAAAAACCGTCCAACTAGCTCCTTAAACAAGCCGTAAGTAGGCCAACAAACTATCCCTATTTAGGCCATAAGTAGCCCTAAAAATCATAACACACAACCAAATTTCTGACGCTAGCCCGAGATAAAATCGCATCATGAAACTCCGGTCAGAGACATTCAAAACAAATTCAAACAGCTTTCCCAACCCCCAAGGTTAGTCAAACCCAAAGGCCCTTAAACATTTTTAAGCGTAAATTAACTATAGGAAAACCCCGACTTTCGTAGTGTAATAGAGTCAAGGAGTCTCTCACAACACTCCCTAACCAAATGTTTAATTTCCCCCAAATCTCCCCTTAGATGTTTCCCTGAAATCCTTGATTTCGGGAGCATGCACGCTGCAGCCTCGTCATCGTATAAACTTTAACTTCGCTTGACGACTCCACCGACACCCATAATCCGAGAAATAAGTCTGGATCTTTTTTCTCTCCTCTCTCTCCCATCACAACCCAGGCACTTGATTTTTCTACCCAAACCTGTATCCCTTTAGCACTATTTATAGTCCCAGAGGTGGCTCACATTGTGCCATTACGTCCCATTGCCTTGGGCCGTTTAGGTCCGATTTTTACCCTCAAACGACTTTATTTCATCCATAGTTTTAAATTATTCCATATAAACATTATTTAAATTATTTCCCCATCTTCAAGATTTTCTCACAAACCTCGATTTTTTTGGTTTCCTCGTTGTCTCGAAAATCGTGAAAACTCGACTATCTCGAAATCACGAATTTATCTTGCTAATTATATTCGTTGCATAAATCCAACCAGAAGCACTCCATTTCAATATCCGAGATCTAGAAATTTTGCAAGATAAATTTCGCACTATTGCAATAATTTATCGTTTTATGAAAATTTCAAATTTACCCAGATTTTACAAGGCTTATAAATTGTTTTGTTTTGTTTAGGTTTTTCTTTTTTTAGTTTTTTTTATTATCCACCCTTAGGTGTCAAGAGACCTCTTAACTTTGCTTTGATAATTTGTGCGTGTGGGGTGGGGGGATTGTTCATCATTTTGTTTCACTTCACTTCACATCTCACTTTTGTTATATTCGTGAACTCTATTAAAGATTTGCATATTCGTGGGCCCTGATGACTGCCAAGGACAATCATCAGGAGAAGAAGAAAATGATCGCCCATTGGTTCTGGGAGAAGAGACCATTTCCTAGAAAAGAAGAAAATGGCAGCCAACTTTCTTTTTGGGGTATTTAATAAGACTTTTCTTCTCTTTCGATATCACATTTCACATCTAGTTTTTGGACTTGTCAATCAATATTAATATTCATTTTTCTTTTTTTTTTCTTTCATATCACACACATAGGTATACGATTTATATTGTTTCTTGATTTGGATTCATGCTATATATCTGGTTGTAATTTGGGTCTTTATTTTTCTTTGGAATCTAAATAATATTTTAATTAAACATTTAATGTTGGCTGCACTTTCAAAAGACTTCTTTCTTATTTAGTTCCTATTTGTTTTATTTTCATTTTTTCTCTCCCTTTCATTCCTCTCTAGCTATATAATCATATCTATTTGTTGCCTTTACTGTATTTTCTGAGTTTGATTTATATATTTTTTCTTTTCAATATTTATATCCTGAGTATTGCCGAAGGCACATGTGCAATAACAAATTTACACATTTAATTATGTTATTGGTTACCGTAGGGAGAAATGATGATTATAGTTTTTTTTTTTTTTTTTAATTGGTTGCCGTGTTGAGTAGTTTTGGCTTGATTTGGTCAATGTGCCAAAAGAATAATGTTGAAAAAATGATGGATTGCTTTGGAAAACGTGTCAAAATAATGGTGGCTATATTTTGATTTGCTTTAGACCATCTCCAACCTATAACATCAAAATGGTGTAACTTTTGCACCAAAATGGTATAAATACCATATTTTACACCATATTCTCTCCAACCCTTTACACAATTTTTAACACCAAAAAAGAATATTTCTTTCTTATCTCATTTTTATATTAATTTTTTAAATCATCAACTTTTTATATATTTCACCAAATGCCTCTACATATATTTTTTTTTACATATTGATCCAATATCATGTTTTATTATTTTAAAAAGTTGTAAAAACAATATATTCAAAAGTCTAGTACAATATATTATAAAATTCAAATTTGCATTAACAACATAATTTTGAAACAACATATTACATAATATTGCATGAACAAAGTAATAAAAATAAGTAAACATTAATACTAATATTTAGGTTTAAGCGCTATTATGATAGTGTAAGTGTATTTGACATTATGTTTACCTAAATATTATTGAGCTTAATATCTATGTTCAATTTCACATATGATTTTAATCAATATTATTAAGTATTTTTAATATTAATATTTTTTGTTATAATTAAGATTTTGTATAATTTACATTATTTTTGTTCATATAATTTACCATAAATATTATGTGAGATAAAAGCAAGATTTTTAATTTTCTTTGCTACCAAATAAAATGAATCTTTATTATTCAAAATATTAGACGCATAAATTATAAAAGTTTATATTATTTGGGTTCTTTTATAAATTTAAAATTAAAATAATGACTAAAAAAAAGACGACATCTAATGTCAAGAACACCAAATTCCAAGGATGATCATGACAGACCAAATTTACAAACGGTTAAATGACGTAGTTTGAGTTAAATTTTCACCACTACTTAAACTACGTGAAATTGCAGGTCAGAGTATGGTCTTAGGTTCCTATTATGAATTTTTTAATTTGCTTTAAGTTCCTAAATTTGAATTTCTCTCTGCTTAAATTAATGTCGTAACCACACGTATAGTTTCTCCACACTTTCTCCTATTGCATGTTGATTATTATAACAATTTGGTGTGTTATTAACTAATTACTTAAAAAAAAAGAAAATTAATTAAAAAATAATTTCAGTTTCAAGTAAATTATGCGAATAATTAGTTTTGGTATTAGTGTGTTTATAATTTTCGTCGTGATTTTTGGTATTTGGTGTACATTTGATTGCCAAGTGATATTCTAAATTTAGTTTATTCCATTAACATATCCTACCCTAAGAATTTATTTTCCACTCTAATTTAGTTAATTTATTGCTATTTTTTTTTTGGACCCTCACACTCACTTTTATTAATGTTTCATTCTCATCATCATTTGAAGCCATGCATGTTTTTTTTTTTTAAATTTAATTTAATTTAATTTTACTATTCTGTTTACCTTGTTAATAGTTTTTGCCACAGTTTGAAATATCAATCGACATGATCAATATTTCGAGGATATATCATATGTCGGCGAAAGTCAACACGATATATCCTATCGATAATTCGTTTAAAAGAAATTTTGGCCATTTTTCGTAATTATCGATGATTTATCATTGATATATCGGAATTTTACTGATTTATCGCCGATATATTGATAAAATTATGATATGTTGGCACCCATATTAGTCATAATGAGAATAAATCTTCAAAATGGGCTGTTGGGGGGTTTTGAAAATCTGCCCAAAAGGTAAAGCATGCCCCTCCATGTTCACCCTTTATGTTTTCAAAATAATTTTGATATATATATTTTTAATTTTTAATAAATTTTAATTACTAATAGTTATATAACAAATATCCATCGATATATCTCCGATATATCCATAAAATTTAAATACCGATATATTCGTCGAAATCGATATTTTCATCCGGGTTTTTAAGTACTATCTTACTAATGTCTTATCTCCTTCTTTATGTTACATTATTTTCATCTCTTTTTTATACTTTTACTATTTATTTATTTTCTAATCTATTACGCCTTAGATTCAACCCATTAGACTCCTTTGATCGTACCCTTTGACCTGCTATTTGCCTTATCAATGTCTCATTCTTTAACTTATTCAAATTTTCAATTTCAAAATTTTTAACAGGGCCCACTTTTAAATTTCACATTTTAAATTTAAAATTCAATCCCTCAATTTTCAATGTCAAAATTTTCAAGTTTCCAATCTAAAAAATCAAGTGCCCTAGTTTCAAAATTTAACTCCCTAATTTCTAATTTTCAAAATTCTTAAGTTTTAATTTCAAAATTATCTATTCATAATTTCAAATTAAGTCCTCAATTTCTAATTTCAAAATTTCAAGTTTCTAATTTAAAAATCAAGTGTCATAATTTCAAAATTCAAGTCCTCAATTTCTAATTTCTAATTTTCAAGTTTCTAATTTAAAATCAAGTTCTAATTTCAAAATTCAACTCCTCATTTTTCTAATTTTAATTTTTTCAAGTTTTCAATTTCAAATTATTTTTATTCTCAATTTCAAAATTCAAGTGTCATAATTTTAAAATTTAAGTCCTTTCATTTTCTAATTTCTTTTTTTTCAAGTCTTAAATTTAAAAATCATGTCATAATTTCAAAATTCAAGTCTTTAATTTCCACTTCAACTTTTCAAGTTTCCAATTTAAAATTTAAATTCCCCAATTTTCAATTTAAATTTCCCAAATCTCAAATTTTAAAATTAAAAATTCTCAATTTCAAAATTAAAGTGCCATAATTTCAAAATTCAAAGTCTCATAATTTCCGATTTCAAATTTTCAAGTTTTCACCTCAAAATTATAATTCATCTATTTCAAAATTCAAGTGTCATAATTTCAAATTCAATTCTCTAAATTTCTAATTTCAAATTGAAATTTAAATCTCAAATTTATAAAAATTCAATTTCTTAATTTCAAATCTAATTTGCAAAATCTCAATTCAAAATTCCCAATCTTCAAATTCATTTCAAAAATTTTAATTTTCAACCATTTTTTTTTTAAATTTCTATTTTTAAATCACAAGTTAATTTCAAACACACGATTAATTTAAGGCCTAAATCTAAATAGGATATGTTGGGTGCAATAGTTATTGATAAATAGGTTTGAGGTGCTTCCAACATCATTTTATTTTTTTGAATAAATAATTTGACTTCTGATCTATAACCAATTTCCAATTAACTATGAATATTTTGTTTTTTTTATGTTATTACATTAACATTGTTTCCTAATTGATAATGCGTTTGATCTAATGGAAGGTACACATTTTTCTCATATGACTTTACTTATTTATTTATTTATCTATCTATTCGTTTATATATATTCTAAGCAAGGTTATTGTGATTGCTATCGTTATTTTCGATATCTATCGGATTGATTAGTCAAACCATATTTTCTTTAATTCGCTTTTAAGAAAACTAATTTTTAGGCTTAGAGGGTGTTACACTTTATCTTACCTCTGATAATTTAACTTGATCCCTTTAACTTAGACTTGATTTTTCCCAAACCGGCATTTTCTTATCATGAGTCATATTTAGGGTTTTTCTTTTTTATTTTGTTTCTCCTTTTAAAATAAAATAAAAATAAATGACGATTCCAAACCCTTTTTAAAATAGTTTTTAAAAAATATAAACAAGTCGGATTTTTTAAGTGGGAAACGCATAATAGCAAAATAATATAGGGTCTACAATATCCTTATCCATACAAAGCCCTTTTTAAAATTTCTTAAAATCAATCATTTATCATGAATGTCTTCTTTAACCATATCAACTTCAAAAAGTTAAATAAGAAAAATGAAAATCGATTAATAAGAAAAATGTTTTATGCATTTAGAATTATGAAATTTGTAAGTCCACAATTTCTTTATATACAAAGAAGAATTCCGGATCAATTTGGACGTTTCTCTAAAGAACATGTTTTAAAATCATTTTTCAAATTAATTTTAAATTAAATAAAAGTGGATTTTCAAAATATGGTTAGTTAAATTTATACTAAAACTACAATTTGAAAATATTTCTCAAGTATGTAACCGAAGAGTAAAAAAACTATTTTTAAAATTATAAAGTCAAAATGGAATTAAAAAATAAATTAAAAATAAGACATGAGAGAGAAAGAATCATTTTCTACAAAGTTTCAAATACAACTAAACTTAATAATATTTTCTAAGACAATATATTTTCTTTCGAAAATATCAAAAATATAAAAGACTATTAAAGTTTTAAATGATATATAAAAATAATTTATTAATTTTAATCTTTTAAATTTTTTATATTTTTTGTTTCATGACTAAGCTAATTTTTCCTAAAAGAACCATTTTTCATATAGGAAAGATAAAACTTTTTTCGCTTATATGCAAAACACATGTATTAATTCTGTATAAGGCTTGAGAAGAAGGGGAAGACCTAAAAATAAGAAATGGATCTAAGCCGCATTTCAATGAAAATTGATGAATTTCCTCCCGATGTTATGTAAATATCATGAGACAAATTTGATTTTCGCTTCCAAATTATTTTGTTTTGTTTTACCTATATGAAAATCTCTGGCTTTTGGCTATTTAAACTCAAAATGGTTTCTGTTGAATTTTTAGTAAATCTAATTAGCTATAATTTAATCTTTAACTCAAAACAATTTACAAGAAGTTTCTTCTCTGCCTCTCACAAGTAGTTTCTTCTTCTTATCATCCTGACAAGTTAGGTTTTTTTCCTCAGGCTTAGAGCGCAGCGCGTAGTTCTTTAAGAATAATGGGTAGTCGTACTGGTATGAAAGAACTAGAGGACGCATGAGCCAATTTTCAACTGGACGAAGAGGAGTCTGGAGGGCTGGAGGTCTCTCGCGAGGAGGTCAAGAGCCGCTTTCGGCGATCGCTTGATATGCTGTATGCTCCACCGTAGATTCTCAACGATAAGCCAAATAATTTTGTCGCTATGAAGAATACTATGGCTTCCATTCAAACCTGGGAAAGGAATTGCGTTACGTATAGAGCTGCGTATATCTGTCTAAAAACGACGAATTCGATGTCCTCACAGTTCTTAATAATGGACCGTGGACGTTTAACCAAGAAATATTTGTCAGGAGAAGGCTAATGAGATCGACAAGGCATGCAGTTCCCTAATCGTAACTTTCTGGGTCCAGATTCATAATCTTCCTGTGGGTTTCCACTCAATCAAGATTGTTAAAGATATCGGGATTATGCGGTCAATTTTTGAGCCTGATGAAAATAATTTTATGGGTTCCTGAGGAATTTACGACTGCTAATATGGATGTCCATAAACCACTGAAGAGGCGAATGAAGATAAAGAAATCTGCTGGGGAATGGCTTTGGGTTGATTTTCGCAGAACGCCTTACCCATTCCGTTTCATATGTGGGTGTCATCATACCGATCGAAATGCAAAAGAATTGTACGAGTATCCCAGGGGACGTCCCTGAACCTTACGGTTCATGGACGAGGGCTTCTCAGATCTAAACTACTACCATGGTGGGGATGATGGTTTCGTTAGCGCCTCGACTGCTTGTCTTAAGGGACAGAGGGCTTAATGATAATGATATCATGATCTGCTGATTAATTTTAAAATATGAATCAGGGAGCAGTTCGTAAGTTAATGAAGGGCCACAATCCATTACTTGGGCCTCATTTAGGGCCATTACAAAAGGAAAGGAGATACAGAGCGTTGATGCACTCACGGTCGGCAAGCCCATGGAGGTAGCTGAATCCTCTGAGCATGGACTAATTGTTACAGCCCAAAAAAGGAGACGCGTTGAGGAGGAGGCTCGGCCTTCTGAGGTAGGCCTGGCTCTCATTGGTCGAATCAAGAGAAAGAGATGTTATTTCAAGACAATCGATCAATGGCGTGGCTCTGACCAAGGCCCACCGAGCCATGACGTGCTTGTCGGGAACTCGCGCGGCTCGCAACCCACGATAGCTCAAGTTCGAGAGATCTTATCTTCCTAAGAGGCCAAAGTTCGTGGTTTTTAATGGAAACCCTAGTAGACAAAGGCAAAGTGGAAGTAATAGACATGATAAAATATGAAGGTCAGCATGCAGGACAAATGCAGCCATGGGCCGAGGTCCGCAATGCTGAGGAACAACAATGGGCTACTGTCCTTGGCTCATCGAGAAACCATATTGACTTGAAGGTAACTGTGGAGAGCATGGGGATTTGGCATTTGACTGGATACTATGGTCATCCAGAAAGATGTCGAAGACATGAAGCTTGGGAACTATTGCAGTCGCTTGCTACAATATCCACATTGCCTGTGTCAGATCGAGATTACAATGACCTACTTACTCAGGCGGAGAAACGGGGTCGACGTAGTCATCCTGTATGGTTAATTAAAGGATCCGAGAAGCTACAGAGGCTAGCGGGCTAATTGATATTGGTATGGAAGGATTTCAATTCACATGGGAAAACTGTGTGACACCGCATTGATCGAGGAAAGACTAGATAGAGCCATGGTCACATCGCATGGTTAATAAGGTTCCAACGCATTGTGTATGGCATGGAAGCTGTCAATCGATCATTCCACTTTTCCCTCTAGTTACTAGATATCTAGGTAAGACTTCACATGCATGTTAGAAGGTTCCGCTTGAAAACAATTAGCTAAATGACCCAGTCAGGAGATGTGATAATGAGAAGTCGAGAATCCGTAAATGGACAAGACTATCCAAGACAGTTAGTCGCTTCGCGGGTCGAGCATTGGGCGCATGGGAGCACCCTACCGTAAAGTTGCGCCAAAGTAGCGCATCTTTTGTAAACGTAAAATGGCCCAATGCAGAGGGAAAAGGATGTTAAGAGTCTTGAGGAGTTTGAGATAACAAAGCAGAGTATGATTTATTTAATTCAAAATGAGACCTGGAAACAAAGGCCTAAATACCGTTGATACGGTGATGCAAATACTGAGACATTCCATGGTCTTACTTAGGTGGAAAAGGAACCGCATATCAAGATTAAAGGATGACTCAGGGTGTGGCGGATAATGCGTAAGAGGCGATAGCGATGATGTTAGCTTATTTTCTGCTTTATACGCGTCAAGGCAGCAATGATCAGGTGTACCGCCGTAATTAATCCTATGATTCTCAATGATGATAATGCATTTTTACCAAAGACCTTTCAATCGAAATGCAACAAAGAAGCCGCGGTTCTCCATGCATCCGTGATAAATCACCAGTCCAGACACGTGGATGAATCCAAATTTTTTCAATCCGCTTTGGCATGTTATCTAAGAACTATGTTCAGGAGCCTGCTTAGATGTCCTCTCAAACTCAAAAATTCCAGAAGGTATAAACGACACTCATATTGTTCTTATCCCAAAGAAACAAGTTCAGTCCCTAGGTGATCTGAGGCCGATATCCTATGTAATGTTATTATCTATAAAATTGTGGCTAAGGTTAATGGTAAATGTAGACTAAACAACTCCTTTCGAAGATGATTTCCCGCTCTCAAGGTGCTTATTCCGTGTGTATCTATCGCATAATATCCTCATACCTTTTGAAGTATTACATTATTTGAACAGAAGACTCAAGGGAAACATGGTTTTGGCGAATTCTTAAGGTGATATGTCAAAGGCATATGATGTAGTTGAACGGGACTTTAAAAGGATAATGCTTCGAATGTGGGTTCCATGAGAGGTGGGTTACCCTATAATGGAGTGCATATCCAATCGCAGTTTAAGATTCTCCATGAGGTAAGGAACTTGGTCCTATCATACCCCAAAGAGGATCGAGGCAAGGATCCCCTTATCCCCATATCTTTCATCACTCAGGCGAGTGCTTTGAGTTCTTTAATTCAAGCCAAAGAAAAAGGCCAAGGATTGATCCATGGTTGGGCATGCTGTGAGCCCACACAATTTCGAGATTTATTTTTCACGATGATTATTTCCATCTATTTTAGAGCCAATGAGCAAGAAAACTAGGTGGTAGCTAAATACTGGGAATATGGTATCGCCTCAGTATAAAGAGTCAAATTCACCAAATCATCTATTTCTTAACAAGAGAATGCTGATGTTGGAATGAAGGAGTTAATATGCTCCTTACTGGGGGTGGGTGGCACTAGTGATCATGGCTTATACTCAGGTACCCCCCATTTGTGTGGAGAAATAAGAGGAAGGTATCTGAGTATATTAAGGACGCAGTCCGGAAAAATTGGAATGGTTGAATACAAAGCTATCTGTGAGCTGCAAAGAAATCCTCCGAAAACTAAGAGTACAAGCAACCTCACTTGTAATGTCCGTTCGTTATTACCATTAGTGTGTGCCAAGATATAGAAAGGTTCCTAAATTCACTCTTGTGGGGTAGTAAGAAGACCGGAGGCCGAGGTATCGCTTGGCTCAGGGATCGCTTATGCATTCCTAAGATGGGTGGTGGATTGCTTTCGAGAAATGAAGATTTTAATCTAGCTCTTTAGGCAAACAAGGATGGAATTTGTGACAAATCCAAAGTTCACCGGTATCACAAATTTATCAAGAATCAGATACCCAAATTCCTTCATTTTTCAAAGCTAACTCGGGGGTCAAACCCTAGCTATGCCCGGCGAGTATAATGGGCCCCTCTCGAGATATCGGGTGAGGTATACACACAAAGTTGGTAATGGCTCCAATATACGTGTTACGCATCCTTGGTTACCGATGTACACTGAATGATATCTACCGCATCAAGTGATAATTATGAATCTGTCATGTTCAACGCCGATGATTGCGTATGAAAACCTCGTGATAAAGACCTAGTTGCTGATATTTTCAACCAGCGTGATCAGACCCTAATTTTGAATATTCCTCTAAGTTGCCGTAGCATAGTAGATCAGTGGTATTGGCTTCATGAGAGAAATGGCATGTATTCAGTAAAGAGTTGTTATCGTCATCAACAAACTCAAATCGGTAAAAGCCGCCACTGCATGGTCTTTGTTATGGAAACTCCCAATTCCGCCCAAGATCCGAAGCTTTATGTGGAGAGCATTGAAAGGTGTTTTACCTACTGCGGACAACTTGAGAAGACGACTGATCCAAGTACAGTCACTTTGTCCGGTTTGTGTTCAGGATCGAGAATCCATACATCATTTGTTGGGGCGATGTCCAATAGCTAGGGAATGCTGGCTGCTAACCCCTATTCCAATCCAAGGAAGATTTGAAACAGTTATGTCATGGTTTAGTCGCCTGCCAATTTCGCATGTTCCTCGTGAAATAGTGGCTCACAGCTATGATATGTTGGGCTTCCAGACAATCCCGCAATAATAAGGTGTGGAGGAACAAAAGTTGGCCTACTGGACACATCTCCATATAAAGGTGTAATATGATGAACCAAGGCAGAGGCACATCATCTGCAAAAGGACCGCATGCTGGTAACCCTCAACAACCGACTCCATATCCGACTACATGGCAAAAACCACGGCAGTCGGTATAAGATGAATGTCGATACGCGTGGATCCAAATTTGTGTCTGCATGTGGTGTGAAGTATATTACGTGATGCTGAGGGGCATTTCATATCTGCACGTGCTGCACCGATCCAAATAAGTTTACCTCCGAATGAAGCAGAGGCTATGAGTATGCGAGAAGCGCTATCTTGGCTCAAACATATGCAATTGCCTCAGGTGATAGTAGAGATGGATTCACAAGTGGTATATAAAGCTCTCAAGTCTACTTCCTTATATGCTTCCCCTTTTGCAATGCTTATTGCTGACTGTCAAAAGTTAGTGTCAAGCATGGATAATTTAAAATTTTCGCGGAAATGATCTCGCTAATTCGTTGCTCACTCGTAGCTAGAGCATCGTGTTCTATGTCGTCCTACTGTATTGATGTCATAGCGCCTTCGTTCGACTCTACTTCGCTTCCGATCATCAATAAAATAACTTCATGGTTTCAAAAAAAAAAAAAAAAAAAAAAAAAAAACTCAAAACGGTTCTACAACGGCTATTGTTTTGAATTCAAAACTTTAACTCCAACCATACTTTGTCTTGATACTAGTTTTAATTCATAACAACTATTTTTTGAATTTCAAATCAACTGTTACGGTTTTGGTTTCCTATAAATTCAGCCTCTTATCGAGTGTGAAAAACACAAAAAAAAAAATTTCCTCTCCTCATCTTCTTTATTGTTCCTGTTCCAAAGATTCTTTGAAAAACTGTTTGATCCTGGGGAATAAAATTTCTAATGACAATGTTTTAAACACGACTCAACTGCCTGGCTTCACCTTTGTTCTTTTCTACAATCATTCCGACATCTCCTTTTGCTTTTGGCACAACTCCGAACTGAACTACCGACATCCCAGTACAGTCCATGACAATTACAACACTAGATTCGAACCTCAATGATGACAATTTATACTATCTAGAAATTAAAATATAATAATAATAAATAAAACTATCATAGGACACTATCATACATAGGGCTCAGTTCCTTTCTAAATTCACTCTAACTTGCTAAAATTGTAACCCTAATCATACCAATAGATATGCAATTTTGAACTCAAATTGTACATACGCCATAACAACATGTTCAACACATGGCTTAATCTTAGACACTTGTCCAAAGTCATACTTGTGCCTAAACCACATCTAATTGCTCACTTTATAATAAGAAATAATTTAATGGTGGGTAACACTTATCAACCGAACTTTAAAAAGTTAAAATAATTAAATACTAATATAATACCCTAAATAGAAATTATAGCTAATCAAACTTTCCCAATACATTATTTGGAATTTGGACACTTGTCCGAGGTCAATTTTTTGCCTAATCCCACTCCTAATTTTCTCACTTTAAGCTAAGAATACATTATTGCATTTATCACATTGAAGAACTTTAAAAAAGCCAAGTAGTAATTATAATTTATAAGAAAATCTGCGTATTGATATGGAAAAATAAAATAATAAAAAAAAAATATAAAACACCACTACTTTATTAGAAGAAAAATATATATTTAAATAGCATTAAGTTAACTTGAGAGACAACTTGATATGATTTTATTTACTATAGAATCTAATCAAGATTTGATGGACATTAATCTTAACAATGAAGAAGTACTATTAGTCAACTGAAAGCACATGCATATCACCATTGCCTTTAAAATAATAATTTAGTATTTAGGGTGACTTCTTTTTTGTTTTTGTTTTCTTCAATAGGAATGGTATTTAATCCCGTCCCGTTTAGTTGGGAATCATTTTGTATCATTGCTTTCATTTAAAAATAAACGTGAAAAAAAAAAAAGCGAAATTAGAATTCTTATACCCACCTTATTTAATATTTATTATATTAAAATTAATATATATTATAAATAAGTAACCTATTTTATTTTATTAAAAAATTATTATTATATATATTAAAATATAAAATGAAATTCATTTTTTAATATAATCTAGGTGGGGCAGGACTAAACTATACCGGATTCCTTAAACACAAACTAAGTAAAAGGCAAAAAGAAATAAAAATGCAGATAAATATCGTTTAACTTAAAACTAAAGATGGAAATTTGACGGACATACTCGGGTTGCATCGTCGAATCAACCAGCTAAATTTGACCTCGATTTTTGCCCAAACAAAATGTTAGCTTAGGCCCGACACTAAATTCTAACTGATCGAACCAAATTGTCTTATAAAACAAAAAAATTGGTGAGCTGAGTCGGGTCAAATTGGGCTAGGCTTAAATCGGGTCAGGACATATTTCATCCAATTTTTTTTAGGCCAAAAAATTAACAGCCTAACTCATTCCTAATTTAGGGTGACCAAGCTAGCTTAGAGGATCCGGCTTAAATTGTCATATTTATTAAAACTATTCATAATTTAGAATCTTTCGTCTCTCCATGTCATACTCTATTTCTGAATTTATTTTAATTTAAAAAGAGAGGCCGTAAAAAAAGAAGTTAAAATTATAAAATTTTAAAATTAAAGAGACTGATATTTTTCTAGAAGAGTTGTTAAAAACAAAATTTTGCTTGAGAACTAAGTATCAAAAACAATTTTTTCATAACAACATAATTATATATATATATATAGTATATATATATATATATATATATATATATATATATATATATATATATATATATATATATATATATATATATTTTTTTTTTTTTGTGTAATGTAAAACTTTTCAAAATATTTATATTTAATTATTATTCAAAACAATTTATGAAAAATCAATTAAAAATAGTTTAAATTTGTTTTAAAAAAAAACCTGTTTTGTGTTGTTAAAAATCTCAAACGTGTTTCACGAGATAAAGTTCAATTTTACATTATTTTTAAAATACTCAAAATTTTGTTTGAAAGCAACACAACGAAAGACCTTGAGTCAAATTAAAATCTACGAGGATAAAATTACAAATTGTTAATGATAAGGTCATTTGAATTAGTCAATGGGAAATGAAAGAGAAAAAACAGAATCAGAAGGCTTCATATATTTTCTTTTAACAAATTATCTTATTCTGAATATTATTTAAACAAATAGAGACAAGTTTTAATAGTGAATAACTTAATTTTACAACCTAATATATATATATTAGGGGTCGGCATTGTCCGATTAACCAAATTTTGAAACAAAAAAAGAATAACGAATTTTTGATTTATTATTTATATAAACAAAAAATCTAAATCTTTGATTAACTATATATCAGTTTTTTACTATTTATAGAGAAACCTATTTTAATTTTTTGGTCGATTAATCAAAATCATAGTTTTTATATTTTATAAATTAAAATTAAAATTTATATAAAACAAAAATCAAAACCGATAAAGTCAATTAGCCTTTTTTTTCTTTTTTCTTTTTTCTTTGAATTTATTTTCCCACCTAAATAAATATTGTCCATCTCTTTATAAAATCAACACGATTTTTTAAAACACAGAGACGTAGAGCTGTGCACGTATATATTGGGTGAGGAACGTTCCAATTCGATAAGATTTAAATTATTTAATTTTGTAGGTTAATAATAACTCATTTAATTATTAGTATTTTTTATTTTTAATGATAAGAAAAATCAGTGTTTTCACTTTTCACACATTTGGGAAAATACGTATGGATTAGATGAGAGTTGAATTTCATAGAACATTTTCCAAGTAATCTGTGAGAAAAAGCCCAGAATACGCTAATAAATTTACTTTAAATTTCTCATAAAATTTCTTAGTAGCCAAACACCAAAAGGAAAAAATATATATAAAAATATATATATATATGTATATATATATATATATATATATAGACCTCTACCCAGCCATAAAGCCAATTCTCCTCTACTTTTTTTTTCTCAAACTTCTGGAAATGGATATAAAGCGCCATTAACTACACAGTCCCTCTGCCGCCCAACGCCACCACCTTCGTCCAAGCCGAGCCGCCACCTTCAGAGACCTCGTCCAAAACTCACCGGCGCCGCCGTCAAATCCTCGAGAAATCCTCCCCGTCACCCTCCCCGCCCGGGCATCTTCCCGGCCCATCTCCGTCGACTCCGTTGCGCTACGCCGCTCGCAGTCTGCTGCAGGAGTGGCGACACACCGTGAGGAAGCTTGAGATCAAGCTGGGCCGCACCACTCTCCGGAACTCGCCCTATCCCCAGTCGCCACATGTAATGTCGCCGATTTACAGTCCGGTAACTCCGCTTTCGCCTGATTCGATGTTCTCCGGCGGAGCCGGGAGCTCCTGCGGAAATTCGCCGACGGAGGAGGAGGACAGAGCGATTGCGGAGAAGGGTTTTTACTTGCACCCGTCGCCGTTGAATACGCCGGGCGGGGCGGAGCCGCCGGAGCTTTTGATTCTGTTTCCTGAGTTCCCGAGCTTCAACGCACTCGATTCAGAGTTGGGTGTTCCTAGTTCCAAAAAAATAGTACATTCTTGGAATTTAGAGCTTAAAAAAAAAGTTCAGAATCTTACTCGGCTTTTGTGATGGTGTTCAATTTTCTTTTTAGCCAATCATATTTCTTCCTTTTGTTTCCCGAGAAAGCCGAAGAAAAAAAAAAAAAAAAAGAGGCAGAAGAAACGAAGGCTTACCGTGGCATCATGGAGTTTCCGAGAAAAAATGCACTTCCGTTGGGTCGATCTTAGTTTCTTTTTCCTCTATTTTTACTTTTATTTTTATTTTTGTACTTTGTACATTAATTCCCATTATATACTAATGTGTAAATGATATTTAGATCATGAAGAATGCTTGACAGCTCAGCAAAAGTAGTAGAAATTAAAATGAAAATTAATTTCTTTAAATTGTACGCTCTCACCACGCTTGACCAAAGTGGTAAAGGAACATATTAATTACTGCAACGTAAAAAAAACTTTAAAGGTTGGATAAATTCTTAGAATTAAAAGTGTTGTGATTTTTTTGTATAAATTATATAAATTAGATTAATAAGAAAACATTATTAAATTTTGAATGATCGGTCAACCAAAATAATATTAATACAAAACAAAGTTTTGGACTTCTGGGGGCGACTAAACAGAAAAATAAAACAAAAGGGGAGGACAGAAATGCTGAAATGGTCAATATGGTCATTTCATGCTCCAGACATATGAGTCAAGAACCAAAAATAAAAAAATGACAACTTACGGCGCGCGAAGAAAAGCATCGTCCCCGCTGTAAAGGTGGGCCAACACTGACGGATCTACGGTAGTAGAGAGGCTCAGAAAAATGAGTGGTGAAATGTGGGCCGTAGATTTGGGGAGGGGGAGGAACGGAGGAGGAGGAGGGGTGTGTGGCCAGTGGCGTGGAGGGAGGGTTTGTCAGATTGCCCCAACAGAACTGCTGTGCTGCTGTTGCTTGTTACTGAGGAAATTCACATGGAAACTGTTTCTCTGGTCCCCTCTCTTTCCAATTATTTTGCATCTTTCTGTCTTTTATCTCCTTCCTTTTTTCTTTTTTCTTCATCTATCCACTTTTATATTGAGATTTGTAAATTTTCATTAAATAGGATAAAGACATGTAGGCAACGATATGGTCATGCATATATCTCTGTTAGAGCTACTCCCAATGAATGATGCTTGACTCTCTTGTATATGACTCTATCGATTTGTCACTAATCTGTTGCTATCTCTGCATCACATGGGCGAACATGACAGCTTTTATAATACATTTAAAAACCTCATCTCACGAAACAAATTCGGATTGTAAAGCTCTCAAGATCACCCAACACCCAGACATACCCTGTTATCAATGTTCTCGACTCACAGTAAAACTCAAGAGTCGCCATTCCGACCTGCCGCCTGATGGCATATGAGCGATTGTGCTATCCCATACTGGCCATGGGGCGCATAGCTGATGAATTTATGTCATTAAGTGAAAACCCTATTTCATGTTCACTTTGGTGATTAAGAATGCCTAAAATCACCTAACATAATCTAACTAGGTCCGTCAGCAATCATCTCGCCCTCGTCCCATCTTAGGAACCTTTGAGTCGTTCCCTTGCTTATTAAGTCAACGGTTAACGTCCTCCCTTTATCAAAAAGGTCATAATTATACCATTGTAGTACTTTATTCTTATAAAGACTTAGTATGAGATCTTATATACATCCATACACTCATCCCTTTACTACATAACCCTATTTAATGATTTTTTTTTCACATGATAATAGTAATAACAATTTGATAAATGACCTCATTGGGAAAGTACAAAGAAAGATACTTTGCGCCTGTTAGCTACGAAAATTTTCAACTCTATTCAAAATTCGCATTAAAACAATGTATTCTAATCTTTAGCTTTTCATTTAAAATATTTATCACTCGATTAAAATAGCACAAGAAAACTGCTTGTAAAACCATTTTCAAATGTAAGCTATAAAATGCTTAAAATAAATCCTTGTTTTCAATTTAATTAAACAGCGAAACAAGAAAGCGCTCGATTCATATATAAAACACAAAATAAATAATTCATTTTCTTTGCTTTCAAATTTTGTTTTGTCTAATTCTCGTAACTAAACGTGTTTTCCTTGAGCCAAAAGCCAATGTATAAAATGTAAAAATTTTCTACCTATTAAACAGGGCCTAAAACTTTGATCATATATATTGAAGAGCTAAAATTAACAAACACATTTTTATAAAAATTAAAGACTTTTTCTTAAAAATATAATATATATATATATATATATATATATATATATACTATTCCACAATTAGTCGATGATTATAGTGTACAAATTTCAGATAATATAGACTTGGGACGATTAAGAAGATTTCAAGATAATATAGACTTGGGTGGATTAAGAAGATTCCATATGCATGTATAAAGATTAGATAAACAAACACTAACATTATTGTTGGAACTCATATACTAGTAAGAATACATTCCAAACTATGAGATATACAATTATAATAATTTACAAAGATTGGAGATCAGTTTGGATATTATTTATAATGATGTGCTCTTAATTGTGTAATATATTTCATTTTTGGTTTAAGATATTAATAGGAATATCACATTGCATAATTATGGTTAATAAATAAAACTGTATACAAATTCAAACTATATCAAACTTTTTAATTAATTTTAAAATCAAATATACAACTCTACTTCTAAAACATATTTATAAGTTACTTTAAGTATTATAGTTACATAATTTAATCCAAATTAATCTATATCAACATAAAACATATCAATCTTACTTTCAAACCTCTGTCATGATAAACTTATCCATTAAAAAAACTTCATTATCTCCAAACACTAATCAATTTTCAAAACATAAATATTACAAATATTATCCCAATAAAGTATTAACAAAAATGTTTTTAACAATCATGTTCTTAAAGCTTGGCTCAAATCAATGACAAAACTTGAATATAAGGTCAAGCTCAATTGATTCAATGTTTCGACAGTTTTTTGTCCAAAAAAAAAAAAAAAAAAACAAAGGACATATGCCTCTTAGGAAAATTGGAACAAATTTTCTTTAGTTTTAGCTCCATTGATAAAATGGGATGAGTTTATATAAGCATCCCGTTGTTTTTAAGAATTGTTAGATTATTATATCAAGAATTTATTAATGTATGATAATTTGTATTTTCCTACTTATCAGACTTTTATTTTTCTAGGTTGTATGTACCACTGTGATGCGCTCCTCTCAGATTTCCAGACTGACATCAGTAACAAGAATGCTTTCTCGTGATCAATTACTGATATCTTCACCAAACCACTTCCTTCATAAACTTTTCGAGCTTTACCTTTCAAACAGAAGAGTTTCTCTTAATCCATCATGAGTTCGGCGTATGATTGTTAGATTATTATATTTACGACAGTATTTGATAATTTATATTTTCCTAGGATTGTAATTACATTTTCTTAAAGTCAGATAAATTTAATTTCCATGTAGTTAATCTTCTCTCAGATTTCGTAATTTACCGCTTAGGGCCATACAAAGAATCCAAGTTTTATTCAAAAAATAAAATATTATAAACTAATGCGAAATGAATATATATATATATATATATATATATATATATATATATATATATATATATATATATTTTCTTTTTTTCTCTTTATTTATCCAACACGTAACCTGTTAAACAAACATTGAGATTCTTCCACACTACCCAAAGAAAATTCCACTCGTTCTCATAAAAGAAAAGGGAGGAAAAAAAAAAAAAGGGTGGGGCCCACGCGTATAGGAGACTAATGGATAGATAGTCGTCGGTTAATTTTCTTCCAACTTTCTCACAGAAGTCAATCTTGGAACAAGTTGAGTTGAATTGAGGGATCCACACGGTTTGGAAACTGATTTCTTACATTTCTACCACTGTTGAACACCTTTTCCATGAAAGTCGTTATGCTTTCAGTTCTTTTACGTATGTTTCTCTCACACATTTCATAATGATAGGTGATGGGGTTTAAATAATAAATGTGCAGGTCCGAGACGTAAGTTCAAATATCAGGTTTAAAAACTGCCAGATACCAAGCAGCCTTAATTCGTGATCCCCAAATATATTCAAACGAAAGGCTCAACTCGCCCTTTAAAAACTCCAGAATTTGCATGAACTGTATTGTGGTAAAAACACCTAATCTCCATCGATCGAAAATGTTATATTTTTAATTATCGCCCACCAATCATCCCCATTAACTCATTTACGATAAGCGAAAGAATCTTCATCGACCGGGAGTGACATCGTGATATCCTCCAATGTTTAAATATATTATTCTGTATCATCCTCTAACAAAGAAATATGCTATTCTGTGTCATCATCCAACTAGGAAAGTTATTATAATCATTTATTATAAATACCAGGTCATCCCATCGGTGAAAAATACCCATAAAAAATTCATTTCTTGCTAAATCGATTTTCTTCCACTGTGAAAAAGAATCCCAGCAGACAGAGAGCAAACTTAACTTGTTCCTCCGTCTCGATCCCTTTTATTTCTTATTTTTACGTATGGTTCTATCCGTGAGTCAAATGTAATCGACCTAAAGAATTCCAAAGACGTTCCAACCCAGTTTTAATTGAAAAAGCATCATCAATAGGTAAATAAGATTTGCAAGTCAATGGAAAATGTGAGAATCAAGTCATTTACTAAGAAAATATTCTCTTTTCAAAAAGTTAGAAAAAGTCCCTACTAACCAAATGAAGTTACGTATAGATCCTTCCTTTGGGTCTTAAATAGTGAAAATCTTTTTCGCCTACATTCTAACATATTTTTTTAACCACCTAGGATTACGTATTTTAAGTGTACATATTTTTTTAAAGGGAAAGTGTGTTTTAGTGTTCTCATTTAAAATTAATTAGAGATTAATTATATAAATAGTATTTCAATTTTGATTGCTCGGTTTTATTTTTGCTCAATCAAGTGTTTGGACTTTAACTTTGTTTAACTAAATGTTTCTCCATGAATCAAAATTCATTATTGTTTTAAATCAATCAAAAATTGACTCAGATGATATTTCATATATATAAAAATGACATTTAATGAGATGAAAGGAAAATATTATCATTTGTGGTTAGGGTTTTACCATTCATTTATATGAGGGGTAAATAACAAATGATAACAATTAGTGGAAATTAGTATTTATTGACCACAAAAAGATCATTTAATCAATTAGTAAATAAGGTGAAAGCCTATTTAAATGATATTTAAGTCGATGAAAGAACGACATTCCATATCATTTCATTATTTAAACTATTATATAAAAAGACAATAATTTAAAAACATTTTAGTTTAATATTTTGATATTTTTTTTGGATTTTTCATTAAACAACTAAATATAAGAAATTCAATTTCCTTAAACATTTTGTTCTTAATATTTTCTAATAATCAAACACAATCCAAATGAAAGTAGTTACAATAAGATTTGATGGTTTTTTATTCAATACCATAAGACCTTTTTTCTCTTACATTAGCGTGAAAAATATGGTGGCAAAGATGTGTTTAGATTTTTTCTAGGGATCCCAAACATTTCAGTGCTACTCAATATTGATTTTCAAGTCTTTATTTTTATGACTATATGAGAATTATGGCATAATAACTTGGTACGTCTCATGCTCCATCTTAGCTTTATTTGACTTACGACCCACCACTAAGTCCCTTTTCCCATCTTTTGAAATCTGTTTTCCTCTTTCACATTTTCCTCTTTCCAATTTTTCTCCAAACTTATGACTTCTTCCTTATTCCATTTACCTTTCAAAGAGAAAGCAATCAACAACATAAATATTTTATTTATTTATTTATTTTTTACCCATTGAATCAATGACATTAAATTTTGTGCCACATATATCCAAATTAAAGTTATATTTGTTAGAGATTCTCATCAAACAGAATTGCATTCTGCCAAATCTCCACGGTCTGTGACAATTTCAAACTTCTTCCAATCTTATAAGGATAATGTGAGAATTAATAAGGATAATATGGAATCTGATAAAGATAATGTGGAAACTGAAATGGAAGCTTTATCTCTACAAATTGAGGAAGTTTCAAATCAATTCAAATTTGAATCAGATCCTTCCCAAATATCTCCACGTATCGCATTTGAGAACCAAAGTATGCTAAAAGTTTGTTATAGCAATATTTGTGATTGTCTATCCCATGTATTTAGGTTTATCTTATCTGTAGAAAATATTTGTTTATGTAGATGTGTACCTGTGTAAATTGTTTCTAAAGATATGAAGTTGCAACATTATCTTTAGCCTTGTTATGGTATCAAAGCCATCTCTCCAACGAGCAAGATCCCTCTTGTTCTCCAAAAATGGCCTCTGACTCATCCGCCAAAGAACTCCTCCATTATACGCTCTCCAATTCCACCTCAAAACCTAATCACACCAATGTTGTTGCTCGCTACTTCCTCTCAAACTCACACCTCTCAATTATTTTCACAGAAAGTCGGGCCATCGCTCTACTTTTGGTTTGGATCTTCTTGGATACCTTGATGGCATAGTTTCATGTCCTCCTAAAACAACAATCTAGAATGACACTACTATTCCCAACCTTGCCTACCTTGGCATCGCCAAGATCAATCGCTTCACATGCACATTTCCAGATCTCGAAAAGTCAAGTATTCTACTTGTTTCATCTGCCACAATGAGTGAAGAAGCCTAGACTCGTCTTTCTCGTCTCTATGCTAGGAGATCTACAACCCACATGTTTCATCTCAAAGAAAAACTCACTATGATGACTCGTGGTTCTCTCTCTATCACTGAATTTCTACACCACTACAAATTACGTAAGAGCTTACCGCTTCTTGGTGATCCAATCTAGTGATGCATCTTCTCATCTACGCAACTTGTGGTTCGGTTCTACTTATAAGGAACTTATTATCGCTCGAGACTTGAGATTCTATGGTTCCTAAAGAGTTGTTTGATAAAATCATCGATCATGAGACTTTCCTCCTTTACAATGACAAACAAAATTCTGAATCCATCCCACCAATAGCCAAACAACCAAATTCTCCTTATTGTCAACCTAAGTATGTTGCTCCTTCACTTGCACCTAGCCTTCTTCCCAATCCTCATTCCTTCCTTAGATAATTTAAACCAAATACTCCCACCCTCTAATCCAGCTTGTGTGTTAATTTCAGGTGTGCATGGCCATGATGCCAAAAAAAAAAAAAAAAAAAGATGCTTCAAATTATTTCAACTTGATCTCAACGACCATCTCGCACATCACGTTAAGACTTCTTCTACAGCCTACATGATAGCTGACCATGAAGTTTTCACCATGTAACTTCTTCTGTCTAATTTATCATCATCAACTACTATGTCTAGATGACATCCAAATTAGTGATGGTTCAAGTTTAAAAATAACCTACACCGCTTGGTTCATTTCTCCCTTCCTTTAATTTATCCAATGTCATATGTGTTCATCTACTTAAATCAAAATTTAATATATGTTTCTAAATTTTGTCGCTCTAACCAAACTTCTATTGAATTCTTTCCTACTTAGTTTGTTGTCAAGGATTTACATTCGAGGACTCCTCTTCTTCGCGGAAAGAATCAACATGACCTCTATGAGTGACCGATAGTAGTTGATGAAAATAAAAGTCCAATCGCGACATTCTGCCAGCTTATGACAAAGCATTCCAATGGTCAGTATGAGCTGCCTTGGTCATCCTTCATTGAAAAAATATTAAAATATCTTATCTGGGCCTTGGTTTAGTTGTCTCTTTCTTCTGCCTCCTATTTCTTCGCATTTTATGTGTGAATCATGTTTGTGTAATAAAAGCCAACACCTACCATCTGGTGAATCAACTTTAGAAAGCAGAGGACCCTTGGATCTTATTTATACTGATATTTGGGGCCCTTCTCTAGTACAATCTATTGATGGTTTTCACTACTACATAATATTTGTTGATCACTTTACAAAATATGTTTGGCTTTATCGATTATGTCTAAAATCTGATGTCTTTACTATTTTTCATCAATACAAAGCTGTGGTTGAAAGGTTTTTTCATCGTTCTATTGTCTCTGTCTATTCAAATGGTGGTGGTGAATATATAGCCCTTAAATATTTTCTTGCAACCTTAGGTTCAACATCAAAAACACCAAATTTCACACACCTCAGCATAATCAGATCGCGAAAGGCTTTACAAACATATAGGTCGATATCGACTAACCCTTCTTTCTCTCAAGCAAAACTTCCTCTAAGTATTGGTCCTATGCTTTCAACAGCGGTTATTTAATTAATAGGCTACCTTTTTCATTAGCTAAATTTTTCCCTCTATATGAAAAAATTATTTAACAAATTGCCAAATTATAATAAGATAAAAGTTTTTGGTTGTCTCTATTTTCCTTGGTTAAAACCATATACCTCTCATAAACTTGAGCCTCGCTTATCTCCTGTCTTTCTTGATATTCATCAATCAATCGTATATTTATGTTGGGATATTTCTACAAATAAAGTATATACTCTCTCGTCATGTTCCTGGCTCATTGAAATCGACCTCTTTTTCAAAATCATTCCTCATTTCGCCTTCTATGGATGCTTGGGATTTAACCCCTTATGATTTTCCCGTCTATCTATGCCATTGACATTATAATATGCTACAAGGATACCAATGACCCCCAAGGCATCTCCTACCATCGGGCCCCCATAGATTCCAGGTCGCCCACTTCCACAGAGTCAGGTAATCTCCTTCCTCTCTCTAGTTCAAATGCTTCCATCTCTGCTCCTCATGGGTCTAATTTCGGTGCTATAGACAATGCACCTGAGCCTTTACCATCTTCAACTACTTCCTTGCCTAAAATTCCCTCTCACCCAATGACAACTCGCTCAAAAAACCACATATTCAAACCGAAACATCTTTACCAAGTCTCCGCTTGTCACCCTCTACCCATTTCTATCGAACCTACTTGTGTAACTCAAGCCATCAAACATGTTGAATGGCGGAAAGCCATGTCCGATGAGATTAAAACACTTCTTCGAAATGGAACTTAGGCCCTTGTTCTTTCCTTCTCTCAAACTGTTATAGGATGTAAATGGGTTTTTTGGTTAAAACGCCACCTTGATGGTTCTATTTATAGGTATAAAGCTCGTCTTGTTGCAAAGGGGTTTCATCAACATCTTGGTTTGGACTTTCATGAGACGTTCAACCTAATTGTCAAGCCGACAACAATTCAACTTATTCTTACACTCGCTTTGCTCCACGCGTGGCCTTCGCCACTGATAAACAATGCTTTTCGTATGATGTCTTCATGCAAAGAAGCAATCGGTTTTGTTGATCAAAGCAAATCGACATTTGTTTGCAAACTTCACAAGGCAATTTATGGTCTCAAACAAGCTCAAAGAGCATGGTATAATGAACTCAAGGGCTTTTTACTATCCTATGGATTTGTGAACTCTCACAGTGATACTTTCCTTTTCATATATCATGTCAATGCCATCACTTTATATTTCTTGGTTTATGTAAATGACTTAATTGTCATTGGCAACAACAATAGTTTTCTAACCCATTTTCTTCAAGCATCGCAGGTCGCCACCCCGATTCCCGGTCCTACTGACTGGGCGGATCCGAATCGAGTTCGGGGCGCGAGATCACATATCACCGACTCTTTACTCGCTTTATCAGACGCTGCATATCCAAGTCTTATAATCATATCCATGACATCATATACAAAAGTCCAAATAAACTACCACTGTAGTGGTGCTTCTATAATGCCACATACAAGATCGAGTCCCATTTACATATTCACAAACTATACATTTAGCATTTATCTAACGAGTGTTAACCTACAATGATGAACTCTGTACTATAATGCCCAACTTAATGCGGAAGATCCACTGCCTCCTTCTTCGACCTATACACTGACAAACTCATAAACTCTTTACGCTTAGCCATGGAAACATATATAGTACGTAAGTATACACATTTATATTCAGCATATAACAATAAAGAATAATGAATTTACGCATTCATATAATGGACTTATACAATTACTTATGCTAGAGGAACTGCCATGCCTATCTTGGTTCCCATAGAGCATGTAGAACTTATTCTTATTCAGAGATACCCAGAGGCATTACAGAGATCAACACATATCATTACCTACTCACATCATTCAAGTTATTTCGGCACTAAGGGAAAACCTAGACCAAAAGAATAATAAACAGCAAGATACAACACTGGGCCAGATCCAAGATATTATATAAGATCATGTCAGAACACCGCAGGAGTGCCGGTGTACCACAGAGTGTCATCGCACTAATCGAGTACGTAAGATTTAACTGAGAGTACTGGTTATTAATCGTAGAGCACCAGTACTAATGTGTCAAGCACGTCGTATATGCCATTCATTAGTCATAGAGTACCGAAGTACTAAATGCAGAGCACCAAGTACCACGTGCCCCGCCCACGCAATGAGGTGCCGGTCATTTATTACTCCTGACCTGCATTCCTATGATTATATGTATTCAGATACTCTCTCCATCTTATTATTGGGGCATTTGAACTTACTCACTAACTCTCGCCGAGGCGGCGAGGTGACGGTACATTTTCACTTACCTTATCATTTCTATACTTTCTGTGATGTTAATTTTAATTAAATACGCAAATGCAAAATATGATCGAACCACCTTATCTGGATCGCTCCGATTGGCACAAGACAGTTCGGTTCTGCAGGGCGGCACCACTGTAGCTTTGAGTGGTACCGGCACTTTGTTATCGCATCACTGCACTCTGCACGCTCCAAAGGTGCACTGGCACTGCCTCCACTGGCCCATAAACTGGTGAATTTCACAATCATCATGCACTTTTCTTCCATAGATCACTCTATGACATCCTTCAATGTTTTAACATGGGATCCCCAAACAACCTCCAATTCAATACTTTAATTAGTCAAAGAATCAAGATTCCTACCCAAGTTCACCCAACTCTACAAAAAAACCTTGAATTGTGAAGTGATTCATATTCACTATTGTCAACTAGGATTTTCAACCCAACCTCCTTCACCTATAGAGTTAGGATGTATTCTAAACAAAACCCCAAATATGGTCCAAAGTAATGTCCAAAGAAACCCTAGCAATCCATACCCAAGTAGATTTTAATGTGACCCACTGTAACCATACAAAAGTCGCATCCATACCTCGTCGATCTCTCTCTATCTTTCTTCCGCCCTCCTTCCTCCTCCTCTTCTTCCCGTAGTTTTGCTCATGACCCACCGGGGTTATTTTTGGTCTCCTTCCCCCTTTTATAATTAAAGTTTCATTTATTGCCTTTTGTCCTCCATCCTTTCCAGGAATTACACTACACCTATTATTTCATTTCGCTCTATGTTTTATCAAATTATGACCTTTTATGCCCCCTTTACAAATTACACTTTTATCCTATAACTTGTAAAATTCCTGTGTTCCTAAATTTCCATGTTTCACATTTAATTTACTTAAAATTAATCTAGTATGCTCACAAAATACCTCTAGACATGTTGAAAACAATTCAGGGTATATTTTTGGGTGTTACACATTGTCTTCATTTTTTAGTCAAAGATCTTCGAGAGATCTCCACTAATTTCTTGAATTGAAGTTCTCTAACAAAGGCTGGCCTCCTTCTTACCTCAACATAAATATATGTCTGGACTTACTCGAACGAACTCATATGTTCAAGGAATGTCAATTAACCCTACGTCTCAACTCAATCTCTTTCTATCAATATAGTCTTTCTTGCTGTATACCACAAAGTTCCGCCAAGAGTCAGTTCCTAATTTCAGTCCAGGCCATGTCTCCTATGTTGTCAACAAATTAGCACAATTCATGCACTCTCCCACTGAACATCAATGGCCTACATAAAAAAGGTGTTGTGTTATTTAAAGTATACAATCCATCATGGACTCTTTATAAACTACAACTTAAATCCCATGTTATCAAGATTTATAGATGTGGACTGGCTGCACCGCGATGATCAACATCCTCATCCGCTTATATTATCTATCTGTATATGCTATAGTTTATGTTCAAAGAAGAATTTGTAGCTCGCTTCCCACCTGGGGCTGCAGTATTCGAGCTTCGCTCTTATGCGCTGGGTTCTTCGATTAAAATTTATTAATCGAATCACATGTTTCGTGATTATCCACTCCAAAAAATTTCACGACAACACACGGTGCCACATATCTCTCCGTTAATCCAGATCACCCACGAACAGCACACATCTCCATCAATATCACTTCACCGTGGATCACTGGCTTCGAGGACTTTATTGTCTCTCATATCTCTTCCAAAGACCAACTAGCCAATGCTCTCACAAAGCCTTTATCATCTCATACTTGGTTAATACGATCTAAGACTAGATCTCTCGATAGAGCACCCGCTCGCGGTGGGGCGGGGTGGTGTTGTTGGTGATTCAACAAACACTCATCACCAAATCTCCATAGATCTATGGTGCTTTCAAACTTCTTCCAATCTGGAGCATTAATGTGGAGTATTATGATAATATGAAACTATTGAAGATAATGTGGAACCTATATGGTGCTTAATCTTCTAAATTGATAATCCAAATTAACCAAAAATCCTTCCCAAACATCTCCAATGATTAATAATCAAGATGAAGTTTGGCTATAGTAATATTTAGATTATCTATCCCAGGTATTTAGGTTTATCTTATAAAAGTAGTGTAAAATATATATGGAAATTCCGATAAGTCGCATCATGTACAAATACATGGATGTCCCGAATTTGACAAAGACTACAATGTGAGACCAATGAAGGTTAGCATGAACATCCTAAATTACTTCGGGCATCGACCGCATGGACTCAAGTATGCAATTACAAGTCACTTATCAACCAAGATGCTGCTGAGACATAATACTATTCATCACGACAAGCTTTATGCCACAATTAATATGTATAATGTGTCGCTTAGGCGCAATAATTATGGGATCACCATAATGGTAATACATCATTACGCCCACCTCTAATCGTTCACTATGTATCCCCGAATGACGGTATAACATACAAGGGTTATATCCAAAATGGGCTTTCAAATTTTTATATGAGAATAACAAAAACGATTTCGGGAAGTATTTTGAAGTCTTTCCATTGGCGCTAAACTGGGGAACGAAAATCTCACGCTTCTAAATCATAAATGAGAACTGAGCTCATTTAAACGACAGGATGGGAGATCCTTCCGCCTAGCCTATCGACCAATGACTTTATCACTGGAACCTGAGGCCAAAGACTTAACAGAATCTCACCAGCAACACTGGCTTCCTTTCAACGGCCAATCGCCACTGAGTTAAGAAAATGCCAACCTACTGGAATGCTACGCCACCTCACCATGGCAAATCCTGGATCGTGTCCCAGCCACTGGTGTTAATAGATATGATAATCTCTCTCCTCCATCACGGGATCATCCTTCATCAATAACTTCTGTTCAACTCCTTCAATTCCCGAACACTGGATCTCATATTGCAAGCATTGGACGAGCAGTGCCATCGCCCTCATTCGCCCCGACCATCTTTGAACCAGAAGGCCTCGCTACACTTTCATTTTCTGCCAAAATTCAAAATGTATTTAACATTTTTAGGATCCCTTAACCATCTTATGCACTTATGCCAAATAATGACACTTCGCATTTAACGATGTTCCCGCTGCAAAAGTCTTCCTTCCTTCAAATTAGTAGCCCACCCTGGTCATGTTCCACTTATTACCCCCAACAGAATCCCGCCTCGCTTATCCGTCTCAGTGTCATCACCAATACATGTGCTGAGTTGTAAAACGTAGAGCGCTCACTAGTCTTTTCCACGTCCGAATGGGGAGATCCAAGTCCATCAAGGACTTTATGAAATGTTTTAGGGCCGTAATCCTCCAACTTGACACCTTAAGCCCCAATACTGTCTAATAGGCGATTTAAAACAACTATTCATTTAATACCAATTTTTGATTTATTATCCCCGTCCCTAGCACTCATTGGACATTGCTATGGCAGGGGGAAACGGATGCACAAGGTCAAGACATCGCCGATTAACTAAACGAACAATCACCACTACACGGATGCCACACTACAGTTGCATAGCGGAGGCGGGCCTATGACGACTGTGACAGAGGGAGGTGCGATTCCAAAGAGTCAAGGCGAACCGGTCATTGCAATGAGGCTAAGGGGTCGGGTAACTGAGCCACCGAGAATCCGAGGCAAGATAACAACACCGAACAGACGAGGTTCACAATGCTACCCTCTCAACTCCTCCCAATTATTCAGTCGCTTCAGGGGTTCGAGTGGCCTAGGCCTCTGAGGGGAGATCCAGAGGGGAGAGACAAGTCTCGATTTTGCGACTATCATAGGGAAATCGGGCATCCAACCAACGACTGTTACCGGCTCCAACGACTGTTGAATTACTTGGTTAAGAGGGGACATCTCTAAGAATACGTTGAGGAGGCGACCTTGAACAATTAGCAACCCTTACCACACAAAAGCTCTCGCCCTGTGATAGATGCAATTCTCGTTGGCCAGACGTAGCCCAAAACCCGAGGATGTCACGCTGAGGTCTTTATGGTCGGTTAACCACGCTTCACGTAGAAGATCCGCCCATCATCACCTCATTACCTTCTAAGTCTCCTTAAGAGCGCTTATATCTACGCTTCCCATTATGATGCATTGGTTTTGATCTTAGAAGTTGAGCAACACCCAATGAACGGTAATTTGGTCGGTTCGCAAAGGCCATCAACTTGCTCTACCCGACGCGACCTCGCTTCTTAAAGCTATAAGCCCACACTTTCGTAACTCTCGAAGGGTGTTGGTCAGTTTCCAATGGATCGCACCAATCTACTGGGAGCAGCCATTATCTGAGGTTTTAGTTAGACCCACACCCATTCTTGTCTTACTCACGGTGATCGATGAACCTTCATCCTTCAACACCATTTTAGACTTGGATCCATGCGATGAAGGCATTACCATCCTCCCAACACTGTAAATGCCCAGCTTCGACCTACACACATATAAAGGGAGACCAAAGAAGTCGCAAAGACCGTCACGAGGTCAAACAAGAAAAGGATGACATGCCGACCAGTCATGACGATCAGGGGCCGGCCCGCCATCAAGCATGATGACTCTAAAAATCACTCTGAGCCTCTATGGCCGTATCCTCGTACCCGACCTAGTGTGTTAGAGCATGTTATGTAACAACCCGAAATATACCCTAACAGTTTTCGGACATGTTTAGAGTATATTAGTGTTAACATGCGAATTTTCGGGAAATAAAATAATAGACCCTGAATTAATACAAGAGGTCAAGGGTAAATTGGTAATTTACCAATCAGGACCTAAAGGTCATAAGAATGTAAGATTATATAAATGAGAATATGAGAGAAGTTGATGGAAAAATAAAATGGAATTAGAGTGGTTATTAAGCAATTAAAGGAAAGTTAAATAATACCACTGGTTTCTGTCTGGGCCAACACGGCCTAGCCAATAAATAAGTATAAGACCAATTTGGTCTTAGAAGTCAAATTGGGGAAAAAGAATTAGGGCTTTTTACGTGAGAGAAAGGAGGAAAGGAGAAAAGGGAAGAAGAGGAAGAAGAAAGAGGAAGAAGTAAAGGCACACAGTACAGATATTAGTTTCCTTCTGCTTATATTAAATCAAACCTTATAATGAGTTTTAGGTTCGGGTTTCTGGTTGTTTGAAAGTGTTTTTCTCATAATGAAAACTTCTTGAGTATGTCTAAGTAGGGGTTTTCCAAATATATTTCACATCCAATGGCTAGTATTTGGTTTATAATGTGAATGGCCATTTTGCTCAATATGTAATCTGTTGTTGAATTGAGTTTTGCTGAATCAGAAGGTTATGTTGCTTTTCTAGCTTAGGACTATGTAGTGGAAAATCTCAAGCAGGTAGTTCAGTTTCACACCTGCGAGAGAATAAAGTAAAATTTTCGCACCATTGTTCATGGGTGCGAATTTTCACACCACTATTCGTGGGTGCAAAATTTTCACACCCTGTGTCTTGTTTTCCGGGGCCATGCTCTCAACTTTAACTTACTTATAAATTCTTCCATTCAACTTCGTTGAGGTGTTCTTGAACTCTATGGTGCCTTCCCATTGAGTCAAGAATCTATATTTATGTTTCAGGAGGACAAGGGGTTCACAACCTGAAATTTGAAAGTGGTGAACTCGAATTCCTCGTCAAACCAGCTTTCTTTTTTCGTTTTGTTTCCTCGAGGACATCTAGTTATTTCATAACAGTATAATAAGAGAATACAAAGAGTCTAGAGCATAACAGAGCATACATGGATAAGTGATACGATATGAAATACTTGAAAATGCTATGCAAAGAGAAGAATGAATGACAGGAATACGTAAATGTTATGAATATATGAATACACGAATGAATAGATGCATATATGATAGAAATATAGGAAGTATATGAATAGATAAAGACATAGACAGAATACGTGAATGATATGAATATATGAATACATGAATGAATAGATGCATATACGGTAGAAATATAGAATTATATGAATAGATAAACACATGACAAGAATACGAATAGATGATAAAGTAAAAGATTATCTATGACTATGAAAGGATAAGGATATGTACAATATGAACATTTGATATATGAGGGAAAAGATGACCTTATATACAAAAAGATAATACATGTGGATCCTAAAAGATAGTCAACCGATGATAAGCAGATATGTGAATGTATTACAAATGAGAATATCGATAGTGCATATCTCATAAGATACATGATAATAATAGCGGTTCCAGCTGATTCAGATATGCATTTAAAAGTAATAACATTGATTGCCTATGTCCGACCAAGAGGATAGACGAGACGCCTATTGCGAAAATAAGTCCGCAAAGATAATCGACCAATCGGGCCCCGGGTCATTACAAGGCCTTCTGTCCTTATAGATGGTCATTGCCTCGTAATGATACCGCCTCAGTCCTTATAGAGGTCATTGTCTCGCACAATGATAACAAATAGTTTCGCCCTTATAGCTCAATGTTCTGAAATGATTACAAGACCTCTGGTCCTTATAGTTCCCGTATCCACTTCTTTGGTATTTACAGGCATGAAAGAGAAAGTAATATATAAAAAGTATAAGATGAAAGTATATGATATGACAGTACAAAATATGAACGTACATGAAAGCATATGTGAAAACATATGACAGTATATGATATGATAGTAAAAGTATAAGTCTTGTACTCCTACGAGAGATATGAAAGATGAGATAGAAATTCAAGACAATATGAAAATAAAGATATGATATGGTGCATTTGCTTAAGCCAAGACAAGAAAGTACGTAAAGTATATGAAAGCACAAAGTATATGATAGAATCATAACGCATATGTATATGAAGTGATACTAATAGCAGATGACGTGATGTGAAAAGTACAAGATGGTGCTATTGGCAACATGAAAGTATACGAGTAGTACAAGCATGAATACGAAGAATGAAAAGTATAGTACCGGGCGTGTAGCCACTACATGAAACATGATATATACACAAGATATAAAGAATGATATGTAATATACATGGAATGCAATAAGCTCATAGAACTAAAGATGAGAAGTATAGGAATATGCATATATGAAAAGTATAGATATAGCACATGCCAAAGACATAGAATGTAGACATGACTCAGAACATGAAAAAAGACTAGTAAAATGCAGATATGAAAAGAGTAGAGGCACAGCACATATGCACCATATGGAACAGAATAGACGCATGATAAGTGTTAGAGTTATATATATGAGCTAGTATAAGTATAAGAATCATGTGTATAAGCTTGTGATCATCACTATTGTGGTCAGCCCATGTTTATGTCTCACTAAGCCGTTGTTTTCAAGACTAGTGTTTCAATCTCGTGGTAGGTATCAAGTGGAGGCACAGTGGCAAGACATCCCACATCGCAATACATGCTATCTCGTATATACAGATGCTCACCATCGCAGCTTTCAAATCTCCATTAGATAGTTTTGCATATGTATAGTTTTGTATAAGTTGAACACTTCAACAGCGAGTATGAATGACATTTTGTATTCCGCTGCGGCTGTAATATATTTCTATAGTAATTATACAAGTATATAAATTAGACTCGTGTATATGTGTATTAGATTTTGATAATACCTTTAATAACATCAGATGGCTGGGTATGTATATGATTTTTTTATTACAAAAATTATCGACTGGGCCCATAACCCATGTGCATGTGTCTCTCCGCAAGATCGTAGATAAAGAGTCTGGCCCCAGTGACACCTCATTGACATCCTAGGAAGCAATGGTATTCAGGCGAAGTTAAGTATGTTAGCTTGGGAAATGCTTTTTCGTAAGAAAAGGTTAACTCCTTCTTATCATTGTTGCAGGAGTTCTCTAATATTTTTGCATGGTCCCACGCCAACATGCCTGACATTTCTCCTACTATGGCTCAACACTACCTGAACCTTCAGAAAGAATGCAAGCCAATATGTTAGAAACCGAGACGATTTCATCTAACACGCCAAGAAGTCATAAAATAGGAAGGTGACAAACTCCTCGCGACCGGATTTATTTGAGAGATTCAGTGCCCCGAGTGGCTATCCAACGTTATGGTCGTCCCTAAGAAGAATGTCAAATGACGCATATGCGTTGATTATTCTAATCTAAATGATGCTTTCTCGAAGGACACATTCCCCCTCCCCCGTATCGATTAGATAGTAGATGCAACAGGTGGCCATCAACTCCTATCCTTCCTTGACACGTACTCTGGCTACAATCAGATCCCACGATCCCTGTCTTAAAAGTGGATGCATGCTACAACGTGGATTTCAGTCAAGAACGTCGGGAGTCTGGTCATAACGCATGATGTCCCGTATCTGAGCCCCATTGAAGAACCACGAAGCATAGTGACATATTGGTTAAATCAAAGTCTCAGGAAGACCATATGACTCACTTGCGAGATGCGTTTCAATTAACGAGGTTGCACCGCCAAGGCCAATCCAAAAAAAAAAAAAAGTTTGTACTTTAGGGTCATTTCGTGGAATTTCCGGGGTTCCCGGTAAGCCATGTCAGAATGCCCAGATTATTATAAAGGTCAAGTCCTCTCGACTTTATAGTCGAAGCTGCGTATGTGCATTTCAAGACCTCGGCGAAACGCTATAATCCTTGAGACCTACAACTCATCCTGAATAGTCGGAGGGGGAGCCTGTATGGTTCTACAATCTCTGGAAGGCTTATCCATTGCTCAGGTGGTAAAGTTCTCATTCACTGCCTCCAGATAATGAAGCAGGATATGAAGCTATGCTGCTCGGGCTACGACTGGCTAAGGAACTTTATGTCATAAACTTGGAGCTCCGATGTGACTCGCAGTTGGTAGCATCCGAGTTACGAGGGGAGTACGAGGCAAAAAAATGGGAGAATGGAGCAATATTTGAAACTCGCTCAGTCCCTAATGGCTGGATTCACTCAATTCATAGTGCCCTAGGTCCCTAAAGTAGAAAACCGAATGGCCGATGCTCTAGCCAATTTAGCATCCAACGCTCCACTTCGCCACGGTTGAGACATGGACCATCCATCTGACGAGACGCGCGATCCTACAACCAGATCAGGCCGAAACTCCCGATATCCTCATCTCGCACTCAAAAAGCGAGGTCATAAAGTAATACTGAAAACAGCCAGTGCACACCTTGATAAACGATATTCAGATAAAGGATCATTTTTCGGGTCCATACTTAGATGTAAGGTCCACTCAACGACGAGGCAATGAATCATCGAACAAGTCCACGAAGGCATTTGTGGTACCCATATTGGTGGACGGTCACTCAAGCGAGAATTATGACATAGCTCTGGTCAGCCCACATTAAGAAAGAGTCCGTCGCTCAGAAAATCAGGATATATGACAGATTTGCAATATTCATGTCTCATCCACGACGCTCTAATCCGTGTCAAGTCCATGGCCTTTCTATAAGTAGGGTATTGATATTGTGAGACTGTTACCCTTAACCACAGGTCAACGAAAATTTATCTTAGTAGCCACTAATTATTTCACAAAGTGGGAAAAAGTCGAGGCTTATGCGTAGATCATGCAATCGCCACCATGCAAGCTTGTCGAAACATTGTATGTCAGTTCGAGGTGCCCCATTCCATCGTTTTAAATAATGGCCCACAATTCATTAGCAACCCTTTTAGCAATTTCATATCGAGTATGGGATAAAAAATGTCTTATATATGCCTCAATATCCCCAATCCAATGGTCAAGTAGAAGTTATAAACAAAACATTACTCAGCTATTTGAAGAAACGATTGACAATGGCAAAGGGCAAGTGGGTCTACGGGCTACCTATAATGCTTTGGGCCTACCGAACCACTCAGAAGTTGCCTATCGGGGAAACCTCATAAGCCCTTGCTTTTGGTGCCGAGGCATTGATTCTCGTTGAGTTCGAGCTCGAAACCCTATGCACTAATGACACCTCCGAGCTCTCTCAAGCCCTAGACGAGCTTGAAGAGAAAAGAGATCGAGTATCCATCAGAATGATTGAATACCACCGCCAAGCCTTTCGCCAAAGGGAGAAAATAATCGCTTAAGGGTTTCAAAGAGCGGATCTATCTCTTCGAAGAACTTTCGATGAGGAAATAAACCAACTTAGGAAGGTCCTTTCATTATCACATGATGCATGGCAAAGTGGCTGCATAAAATACTAATCCCAAAGAGGGTGAAGATGGAGCCTCGCCCTAGAACTCGGCTTATTTGAAGAAGTATTTTCAATAATTCTCCATTGTCATGGAATGTGTGTGTATCCTAGTTCTCGTAAGCGGATAAAAGTTTCAACACTTCTCCATTTTTACGAGATGATTATTTTTCCATTTTTATGAGATGATTATTTCTCAATTTTTAAGATATGATTATTCCTCCATATTTATGAGATGATTATTTCTCCGTTTTTATGAGATGCTTTATTACAAGCCTATGGCGACAAATTTCTGACGCTCTGAAACAGGCAACTTAAGTCCCCACAACCACTTCTCCATTTTTATTGAGATGTTTTATTATAAGCCCGCGGCAAATGTAGTCTTTGATTGTCTTAGTCCTCAAAAAGTAAATTTTAAGTCCTCACAACCACTTCATTTTTATTGAGATGCTCTATTATAAGCCTATGGCGCTCACACCCCCTCACTTATTCTGTAGAATCCTGTGCAACATAGCGTCCCATACATGCACTTTTCCATATTTATGAGATGATTATTTCTCCATTTTTATAAGATGATTATCCCTCCATTTTTATGAGATGATTATTCCTCCATTTTTATGACATGCTTGAGATGATTACTTCTCCGTTTTTATGAGATGATTATTTCTCCATTTTTATGAGATGTTTGTCCTAAACCTCGGGCAACATAAGCATGGTATAATGGAGGGAAAACATATGTGATAGTCAAGTTTCATGTCAAAAGATATCTTCATAAAAAAAGAAAAATAAAAAAAGGAAGGTCGAGAACAAACCACCTCAGCTAGTCAAGGTACATTATAAGGATGAGGAAGTCCTGGAGGTCTAGTCACAATAGTTGGAAACTCCTGCAAAATAATAACGACGGGCTCTACGCTAGCTGCTGCCATAACTTCAAAAGTCCTCTCCCCGCTTCACAAAGTAGACCTGCTTCACCACTCACGTTACTGGCTCAGAGGTTTCAGACATGAGCGTGGCTTAGGAGCATCCTCCGAGGATGGCTCTAGGTCGCCACGAGCGTTCTGCTCAGCTTCCGCATAGCCATCCCAATAACCTAGCTCAGATTACACCTATACAAAGACCAAAAATCTGCATGTCTGAAGCCCAGGTTCCGATAGCACCCGCACCTTCTCAGCTTCGTAGAATGAATCCTTGTGCTTTATCTTTTCTGAGTGAAGGCCGCGCAATCTTTCGACTTCGGCTTGGTGAGTAGTATGGAGCCCCTCCATTTCTACCTAATGGACACTACGCAACCTTCAACTATCATTATCCCTCCTCGAGGGTGAAGGGTAGGTCACCATTCCTGAGGTGGTGGTAGCCGAGCAAAGGGTCAAGGCCCAAGCAACCTCCTACGAGAATGTGCCTTCCCCAAGAGAAGGCTGTGAGCGTACTGGTCGGGTCGTAACTCCACATGCCATCCGCCCAACTCCTCGCTTTTCAAAGATGTACTCACTTTCAGACAGGGAGAGACAGCTTAAACACATCACTCAACATTTTATAACACCCCATCCCCTGCGTAAAGTACGATGGGGGCCCCACACAGGACTGAGACTCCTTTACCTGATTTTTTGACATTGGTGGGCCCATTTCAATCACATTTCAAAAATTATATAAACTTATAGAACTACCACTAGTAGTGGTGTTTAAAATGTCATGTACATATATTATTGTGTCACATTTACTTGTACTCACATAAGTTGCACTATCTCCAAAATATTACATTTACATTACAAAACGTAACTCGAAACTCATGCAGGGAACTGACACTGCTACCATGAAAGTGTAATGTCTCTGATGTCCTTTTCAATACCTATGCATGAAACACTCCGTGGCGGTTGAGAGCTGAGCAAAACAGATAATATATATGACCACAACGGTGGTCCTCAATTACAGTATACATGTTCAACAATTCATATAACATAATTTTCATATCTCCCGTAGGAGTGCAGAATATAAATCTTGTACAGAGGGTACCCGTAGGTACATTATAAAGCATAACTGAGATATGACTTAGCATTAGAGTTGTTTACTTTTATTTTCTTATACTTCATTGTTCATATACTTATCATATAAATGTTTTCCTGTATAGACCGGAAATAATGAATGAGAGGGACACAACACAATAGGTACCCGAATGTATGGTACTGTATTGAACAAAGGTGCCAAAGCACAAACAGAGATCGTGCCTCGTCATTACGCCTGGACAAAGGATCCGAATCGTGCCTGGGGGTGCGAGACTCAGATCGACTCTTAATTCGTTTTTTTTTTTTTTTTTAAACCGAATCGTACCTCGCGGGTATGGCCCCACATCTTATAACATAATCAAAATAACTACCACCGAAGTGGTGTCCATCAAAATTCCACACATTTATCGAGTCACATTACATATACAAAACTTAACTTTACATTTAGCAAATCGTAGCATGGAACCTAAGCATGTAGTGAACCCTTACAAGCAGTGTCATCTCAACAGATGCGATGTTTGCCGACGTCTTTCTCCCTTGCATCACACCGATTAAAAACCCATGTTTTACGCTAGCTGGGAAACACTTCTTTCACAGAACATAAATACAGAGAACACAATGTGCATCGTATCATTCGTGCATTCATGATAATGAACTTGTTTTCTATACGCACTTATGCATATTCACTTATACTTATCAGATCTCCCGTAGAGTTACAGAGTTACTTCTACGTTAACTTATACTTATAATGCACGATGTTCATTCCGGACTCCCGTAGGAGTTACAGAGCTTCTTCTTCATTAAGGACTTATACTTATACTACGGAGTTGACACTTGTTCGGGGATACCCGTAGGTATCACGTAGATCAAGGAACTTATACCGTGTATCATATTTATTCTCATTTTATACAGAACTTATTCTTATACGGAAGTACTTGTAAGTACTATTGAGTTTATCATTGTCTTACGGATATTATACTGGTAATACGGAACATGTACTTGTCTTACGGATCTTATACTTAAGCTTATTCCGTACAAAAGTACTAGGGTGAGATTCATTATCTGAGAGAGTACCAGTAGGTGCTTGGTTATACTTATCGTCTGTTGGATCACGAGAGTACTCGTCGGTACTCTGAACTTATCTGAGCGTATGCTTATTTTACGGATGCGGGTGTACTGCACATGGAATTGCACTACGGAACTTATCTAGAACTTATACTTATTTTACGGATCGGAGTACTCGTCGGTATGCGGACTTATCTGAATCTGAGACATAACTTTAATCAAGTGATCATGTAGAGTACCCCAGTACTACGTAATCCTATCGTGACATAGAGTACCCGTAGGTACTACCGCACTTAATCAGATATAAGAGTACCCGTAGGTACTACATAACTTAATCAGATACAAGAGTACCCGTAGGTACTAGCGTAACTCGTCAGACAGAGTACCTGTGAAAATACCTCACAGACTTAATCATGCATGTAACTTAATCAAAGACAGACTTAATCGGGAGATGTGAGCACCCGTAGGTACCGATGTAACCCTAATCGTACGTGAGTACCCGTAGGTACTACGCTAACCAACCAGAGACAAAAGTTATTCAGATACAGGAGTACCCGTAGGTACTACAGAACTAAATCAGAGACAGGACTTATCAGATACAGGACATAACTTATTCAGATACAGGAGTACCCGTAGGTACTACAGAACTTAATCAAATACAGGAGTACCCGTAGGTACTACGGAACTTAATCAGATACGCGAAAGACCAAGAGTGCATTCATAACTTCAGACAGACGCAGTGAAAGACCCAAGTACTCACAGACTTAATCAGACACAGAGCACCCAGAGGTACTGGCTTAACTTAAGCGTAAACAAAGACTTAATCGTAAAATTAACTTATTCAGATACAGGAGTACCCGTAGGTACTACAAAAATTAATCAGATACAAAAGTACCCGTAGGTACTACAGGACTTATTCGATGCGCGAAAGCACGATACAAGAGACTTCATGTAACTTAATCAGATACTGCGAGAGCACCAGTACTACGTGAGCCTAACCAGAGACAGAGACCAGAGGTACTACAGAACTTATTCGTAAACAGATATCTGTGAGGGTACCTGCAACGCATACAGGTACATGCAGATCTTTACTCTTATTCTCTATTCGTAGTCTTATCATATAACTGTTGACTTCCTGTGACCAAGAGGCTGTAATGAGTAAGACATGCGACAATAAGTACCCTAAGATACTATATTGAAGATAAGTGCAAGAAGACTAATCGTGACAAGAGTGTCGTAGCACTTATCAGACAGAGTGCCGTGAGCACTAATCGTAGAGTACCAAGTACTAATCAGAGGCCTGAGCACTCAACAGAGTACCAGCACTAACTGTGAGGCCTGAGCACTACCGTGAGTACCGGGCATTTCAATCAAGAGGCCGAGCACTAACAAGAGTACCGAAATACTAATCAAGAGTGCCGGAGCACTAACAAGAGTACCGAAGTACTAACCAGAACAGGAGTGCTATGTCAGTTAATAACTGGTCTTAGGTAGTTTTTACAATTATATGAGTTCAGTAGCTTACTATTTTATAATAGGCATTTTAGCCACATTACGCGCTCATGACAGATCACCTTATGTACCGGTAAGGTATGATGAGCATGTAATCACACCTTATTCATGTATTATTATTCTTCTATGAATCTAATTTACCCAGGAATTGGAATCAATCCAATCGGATCACCCAAACTCAAGTTATGGCATTTTCATGCCAACTAGTCGGTTTACCGATTTTACCGAGGGACAGTTTGAAATATTTATTTTCCTGTGCCTTGTCTCCATATTTGACACTTGTTCTTTGTGCTCCTTTAAATCTAAGGTGCTAATGGTTCATTTCCAATTGGAATCACCCAAATCGGAGCACCGGAACTCAAGTTACGTTCAAAACAATTCTGACTACGCTATGATCAACTGATGCAGGAAATGGGCTTGCACATAGCCACTTTGAGTGAATTTTTGGGCTACTTATAGTCAGAATTTGACGATGTCTATTTCTATATGGATGATTCTCCTTGAAGTTTATTTTAATTAGCCACTTGAATCACTCAAATCGGATAAGAAATGAGTAAGTTATAGCCAAAATACGAAAAATGGTCAGAACAGGAAAACTGCATCAGGCGTGACTGCACACTTTGGCCAAAAATGACCGTAACCGAAAGTGTACCGAGACAGCTCAAAGTGTACTGGGTACACATCACCCGGAAAATGCCCAGAATGTGTATTTTCCCATTTTCATGTTTTGATACTCCACAATACATAATATGGGTTATAACCCACATAAACCACTAGAAAGGTTACTTAGGCTCGGTCTCCAACCCCAGCTTAATTTCGTTATTTAACCATGAACTCCTCCTAAAAAGGAGGATTTCATACTATCTTGTGCCACGAAATTTATCAACCTACTTTCAAGAAAACTCGGTTAGGATAAAATCCTAACAACCCTAAGTTTTGGGCAAGCTCCTAACCATACAATTGCATGAACCATCACATAAAACTTGAGAATTCCATTCAAACATTCATGGTTCCATACCAAAATCAAGCATCCATACTTAAATTCAGTTTCCATACCTCGGCTTGCTTGATCTTGGCTCCTCCATCTTCTTCCTCTTCCTCTTCTCTTCTCCTTCTCCTTCACGTTTTCTTCTCCTCCCCAAAATGAGACCAATTTTGGGTCTTTAAATTCCATCTTTTGCTAAGGCCTTGTTTGGCCATCAAAAACCCATTTTTGGGTTAAGTTTGCTTATTTGCTTTTAAGTCCTCCAACTCTTGGCCATTTGTAGTTCAATTTTCCTTTATTTCATTTTGGCCTCAAATCTCTTCAATTTATGACTTTTAAGCCCCTTTTTGGACCAATTACAAAATTGGCTCTAATTTTCGGTAACTTTCCGAGTTCTCGCTTCATGTTTCGCATTTAACTCACTTAAACATTCAAATTATGCTACAAAATACCCTAAACATGTCGAAAAACGACCAGGGTATATTTCGGGTGTTAACGCCCATGTAAATGGCGATGTAGCACTAGCAGAGTATTTAGCACTCGCCAGAGCCAAGACTAATCGGGAGACGCCCTACTCACGTAATAGAAGTGTCGTAGCACTAGCAGGAGTGATGTAGCACTGATCAGAGGTGCCTATTCATTCGCTATTCGGTTTTAAGCATATGTACACGGTTTAATATATTGTTCTTAATCACATTAGCAAATAGTAAGAAACAATGTCTCGCCTTAATTCGCTTCGTCTCTGAATGACAAGCGTTTGTGAACATTTTTTCATATAAATTTTATATCTTATACGAACCCTTTCGCTCACTTTTTAGGATCCTCACAATCCAATGGATGATTGCGAATTAATGGAACAAAACAGATTTGCAAAATGCCTAGGTGAAGCAAATGCCACGCCTAGATAGTGAGAGGTCGTAGCTAAGAAAGTATGCCTAGGCGGATCATAAAGTTTGGAAACCGTCAGGTTTGTTTGTATGTTGGTCTTACGCCCAGGCTGTGGCCCACGCTTAAAGTGAGTGTCTCCATGCCTAGCATGCAGAGCACGGATTTTCCAGAAATAGGTTGTTTCCCCTTTTTCACCAGAAATTTGCAAATCAAGATCAAACCAAAGCAAAACAACTCCCAAATCTAACTTAAACCAACCCAAAAAACATATAGGAAGAAATCTGCATCTCATAACACACCCTAATCAAAGAGGAATTTCCACATACCAAAGTTCCAAACCTTAATCTTCTTGAAACCTTCAAAACTAGCTTTCTTTTTCCTTCTCTTCTTCCTTCCTTCCCTTTGCTTGATCAAATAGAACTCAAGACAAAGGAGAGAATCAAACCAAAATTAGCTCCTTCTCTCAATCGTAGCCTTATCTTCCTTAAACCAAAAATGAGGAATTCTTTCTCATTCTGAAGACCATGTTTGGTCTATCCTCATTTTGGACTTAAATTTCTCCCTACTTAGTTAATCCTTTCCATGCTTTATTTCAATTCAAACTTATCATTATTCCTAGTTTGAGGCCTGAGGCATTCTTGAACTTATGTCTCTTAGGTCCTTAATTTGTCATTTTACCATTTTAACCTTTCTTTTCCCACATTACACTTACTTCCTAACAATGCAAATTTTGTAACTTACATTATACCCTAAACATAAAATAAACTACTAAATAAGAGACTAAGATGAAACATCACCTCCCACCACTGGAGGTTTTAAGATTCGGCAAGAAGACGACTTAGGTCCTTGCTCGAGCCTCACTCAAACCCTCGAAGTTCAACCAATGGGACTTTTTGGAGTACGAACTCCTCCAAATGATTGAACACCTTTTGAAGGCTTGAAAGCATCAGAAGATGCCTAAAGTCCTTTTCAGAGCTCGGAAAACTTAGCACCTTTGGTCCAATCTTAGTCAAATCAGTCACCATCAGGCCAATGCTTCCTCGACCAAGGCTCCCGCTCACCACAACAAACAGATTCAAGGTCGGTTAAATCCCTAAATATCAAAGCGAACGAAACCAAACAACCAAGGCAAGGACAAAATAAGACTTGGGAACTCCCCAGGCGACCTACATGTGTGGATCCGACCACTCTAATTTATATGTGGGATCTTGTGCGCATCCCTAAGCTCCGAACAACAACACATTACCCTGTGACTTGTTCTTACTGGTGGTAGGCAAGTTCGTTACTATTTGCAACGACTTATCATCGACAACAAGATAATGCCTCCCTAGGTTATGGCTGCTTGCTATATAGGACCTTCTAAACCCTAAACGCACTTCATACTCATATTTAATACACACACCCCAAGAAGACGATATAATATTCAATGTGCGTGGATATTGATTCTGCAAAGTGGAAAACCGGTGTACTATGGGAGGGTGGGTGTGGAATTCAACCCCTCACCAATGTGAATTTCCGTCAGCGATGAAAGCCAATCCTCCGTACGCTGGCAACCGAGGTCCCGGGAGGAAAGAAAAGGAGACCCTTTCTGACATTAGGAGGAAAGATAAATTTCTTCCAAAAAGCATCTGCCCTAGACTCCCCGACGGGTTTGAGCCATGTTATGACTCCAATAGCATGCTAGGACGACTTACAGTCATATTATCTTCCCCTCTAGCCATCCTTTGAATGCCTCCGTCAAGCCTAGAGAACTGGGTAACTCCATCTCTACTTACAAGAAGACAAAAAAAAAAACAACAACAACACATATGCAAAGACCACCAAACAGTGAATCTCAAGACACCAAAGTCTAACAGCTCTCTAATTTTCTAGATACAATTCATTTTTACCTCGAAAATTGTTGCAAGCATTTAGATTACAACACAACAAGATACCAAACAAAGAAGCAAGAACTGTAAAACATAAGGTGAAGGAAGAGCAGAGAAGAATACCCTCAATAGAAGAATTCTTCAGTTAATAAGTCCCCAAAGGAGAACTCGGGAGATATTTGCACATATCAACACCATGGGCACATTCAAAACCAAAGATTAAAAGCTAAGCATTTATTGATGAACACGCTAATTGCGAACTCGTATCAGGAACCGCCACCAGTACAAAACGGGATTATGGAGATGTCAGTGCAATGATGGCTTTTGCGGCGCACAGAGACCCAAGATTTTAGCATAATTCCAACCCAAATGGTTGCACCACTCATGGGGTTATGAATGACGTGATTGCTTGTGAGCGTCAATGATTGCATCGCCGGTAGGTGACTCATGAAGGTTGGGCATGTCGCCATCTCTACCACCCGTGCATCAAGAGCAGAATTCGCCACACCATGGCCACTCATGTAATCAAACCAAAGACAAGCGGTTGTACATTGGCGCTTATTCATCACGACAAACATTATGCCACAATTAATCTGCATAACGTAAGCTTTATATAATAATTGTGGACCACTCATAACAGACTACCTCATTAGTGCCCACTTCCTAACAATCGATGATGTATCTCTCATAATGGCTATATAACATATGAGCTTGTATCTAAAAATGAGCTTTTTCAGTTTTACATATTAGAGAAATAACACAAAATATTTTGAAAGGTTTGTTGAACCCTTTCTAATCTGTTTATGTAGATATATATTGTGTAAATATTTCAAAGATATAGTTGCAGCATTATCTTGTTAATTCTTGGTCCAAAATTTTGATAACCATATTCATCTTGGACCCATCTGTATATTGTCATTTTCTTGACTCTATTGGCTCTTGTCCCTTATTTGATTTGGTCTCCTTTCATTTATAAAATAAAAATAAAATAAAGAAAATAAAGAAAGTCGCTTCAATGTGTATCAATTCTGAGATCTATTAGACCCTCCATCAACAAAATTTTCTTTTAGTCAATAAATCCGTGATCACTGTCAACTATAGCTGCGCATTGTCTTTCATTTTCAACAAGGGGAAAAGGGAAGGTTTATGGTAGTCATTCCATTTTAGAGATGAAAGATTATTTACTCATCGGAACCTTCCTCTCCAATATGATTTATAAAGAATTTGAATGTCGGTTCAAGTAGATCTTATTTTTTAATCTAAAGTGAAAAATCAGATAACCATTACTTGTTAAGATTTTTAAAAGTCATTTCTAAAGATATAAAGTACCTTCTATATTTTGAAAGAGAGATGTTCCATTTTTATATAAAATTTAATTTTAAAATAAATGAAAGTTAAAAGGGCTTAATTAAATTTTTGCTAGGCTGTCAAAAAATATGGGGGTCAAACACAAACACTATTTAAGTAGTCAAACGGACCTATCTACTCTAGGCCGGATAAACACAAATTTAAGATTAAGTAATTAATAGTATTAAATACAAGATTAATTTTTTAATATTAGAGCAATGAGTGTTATTGGTTCTCTTTTTGTTGGGGCAGCAAAGCCTCTATTTTACAAAAAGACTTTTTTTTTCTTAATTCAGAATTTATTTTAAAAATTTCACACAAGTTATGAAAATATTAAAAAACAAATAGACTAAATGCTAAAAGTTATTTAGCTTTCAACAAAAAGCTAAAAACCAAATAACACCTTAATAACTTAATTCAAGTCTTGATCTAAATTAAGTCGGTTTAGTAAACTAACTTAACCGTATTACTTAAGCTAAAAAACAACATTTCATATCTTTATTTTACTTCTTTATTCTTATTTATTCAAGTCTTCCATTATGATTAATCTTATTTGTCATAGTTATAATTTATAGGATGCCAAATATTATTTTAATCATTTAGAATAAATCTTAAGACTTTTATAAAAATATTAATCAAAGTAAAATTAAGGATAAGTGGTAAATAATTCAAATATAATTTTGTTAAGAACATTGAACTTAAATCATGCTAGATGAAAAACGTAATCATCGTTTTTTTTCCTATACCTGTGCTTTCCAATAAATATTATTTCATGTTAATTAAGTCTGGTTTTGTTTTGCTTATTTTTTCATGTTTATCGGTTTATTTGTTAATACGGGATACTTATGCTGCTGATGCTGGCCTTTCGATCGACGACAAAAGCTGGACAGAACATGGTTAATTAATCACGTCACATCATACTACGCATCTAAAATTTGTGATATTCTGTAATATTTCTATTATAAAATATATGTATCTTGGAAACAGATTATTTTGCTATTAACCTATATATCATCTTCTAAAGTTTTTAGTATTTTTGATTATGTGTTTTTATTAATTATATCATAACTCCAAATCAATAATTTATCTATTTTTATAAAAATTCATACAAATTTGTGGTTTTTAGAAAAAAAAAAAATGTTAATTCAATATGATATTGAAATAAGGTTTGGATGGGAGTATGATTTGCGAAAGAACCAATTACATTTTGCACTATGGCGGATTGGGAGTTGAGAACTGTCTCATACATCCCTAAACGGATTAATAATTTTTTCAAAAGTTCTCTAATTTAGGACACATAATTGATAAAATTTCAAATAATGCTTGTATTTCTTTCAATTTGTTAAAATATAAACAGAACCTAAATATATTGTTTTAAAACAATGATTTTAAAATGTTTATATTTATTTATTATGTTTTCTAACAATAGGTTTTTTTCTTTCTAGTCATTTTGCATTTTACATTTGTTCAACAATAGTAAAAAACATAAAATATTTATTTAGAAAACCTTTGCATTATACGTACCATATAAAGACTTCATGAGAAGTAAATTTAAAATAATAATAACTTTGAGCTTATCAAAATGCTTTGGCATTAAGGTTTTTTTTTCTTAGTTTGAAATCATTTTTGGTTTTTCATAGAATGCGGCCAGGTCGGATGCCTTTCCTGATTACTTTATAATTTCCTATGATAAGAGAGAGACAAGGCAAAAGAAAATGGGTTGTCTCCAAACTAATTTTTGTGACCAAATGTATTATTCTCGTCTTTTTTAACCTCAAGGTAGACGAGGTCAAATGGTACTCAAAACATGCCACACAAGGAGAAACAATCATGATTGTGAAGTCATAATCAGAGTCTGCATTTATTTTGAAAGACATTCTTGTTATCATAATTATAGGCCTTTGAATTTTGATAAAGGCAGTGAATTTGAATATGAATATATGTATAAATAGGGGAAGGGGGGAAGGAGGTCATTTTTCTCCGAAAGCTGTACCCACTTCTTCTTCACTTTTATCAACGGGAAAAAAAATTCCATAATGATTGCCAACATGGAGAAGAATAGAACCACCCTTCAGATTCAGTACCCTTTCTCCACTTCTATTCTATTCTTGTCACCATAAACATGTAAGTTGGTGGATGCATGTTCCCTTTGTCCCTATAATTCATTTTGTCTTAAGGTCCCTTTCTTTTTTCACCATTTTCCATAATCCATGACTTATTTTTTTAGCACTAGTGACCATGTTTGGTATCAACTATTGTTTTTTCTTGATCTTTCATTCACTTTTCCATATTGCATTACTCCTATTGTTACTATTGAAAGGGTAAAGGCCAAAGTCCCATAATATTTTACATCAATTAAAAATGAAAGGACTTATGAGTTTATAAGCATAGATAACATCTTCTTGATATAAGACCTATTAAAGGAGAAGCTCAAAAACAAAATCATGAAAGCTTAGGCTTGTGAGTATCATGGTCCCTAGACCCACTATTCTGGGCCCAGGGCCTGTTTAGCCCAAGGCTCACTTGGTCCGCGATGCGAAGAGGCCCAAACCCACCTACCATATTATTAAAAACTGAGGTCCACTCTTACGGAGAGGATCCCGAAAGTTCATCCGTGGCAGCTCTGATGTCTTCCAGAGGCCGCCAGTGGCAACCTATCTAAAGTTTTGGTCTCTCGCCCACATCTTTTCACATACGACGAAGCTTGTTGTGATAATAAGATAAAGGCGAGGAAATACAAAAGTAAGTTATCCAATGACTTCTCCTAGTTTCCAAACCCTCTTCCTTTCCTGGCATTAATCCTTGGATAAGGTAGCATGAGTCCTGATAAGGAAAATAGATTTTATCCCTAAAGAAAGAGGCTGGTACGCCTTATAAATAAAGATCTCCCACGAGGTAGGCTCAAGACACACACTTTTTTTGCTTCTTTCTCCATCATTTTGTCGACTTAATCATCTGAGAGGCGATCGCTCCACCGCTCTGGATCCCTTTACGCGCTTCAAGGGAGTGTCGATGCATGTGAACAAGACGCATCAAGGTAAATAACAATCGCGTGCCGTTGTGGGAAACAAACAGAAGATCCACAGCTCAGAATTGATCAATGGCTATCTAACAAACCCTTGTCAATAGCCTGGCTACCTCTACTCCCACAAGCCGTTCTTCCGGCAGCCGAATGCCAAAATGGAACCCGATGATCGAATCAGCCAGAAGATGGGCTTCCTCCATCAGGATGGAGCTCAAAGACTAGATGTGAAATGCTTTCAGCATCTAAGAGGCATTATCAATACGCTTGCTTATTGCAAAGTTTTCGTTTGAAGTATTTTCTTTCAAACTCCTCAAAAGAAATTCCTACTTTCTCAAAGACTATACTAAGGGCTATAAGTCTGCTAAAGACTTCAAAGATCGTACTTGTGGCTCTAAGCCAAACGGCACACTCCTGTGTGCGCTCCATGCTGATGCCTCGCTCATTGCACTTTTAAAAGATCGATTGTGGTTCCTAAGTCTACCGGGGCACCTCAAAGCCCAGAGAGATATATGGTCTCCAAAAGGCTTCCATCAAGAACCCAGGTGTTGACTGTGACTTTAAAGACTTTGGGAGCCTGTCGGCAATTCTCAAACATCACTCCAGAAATTCCAAGGCTCACTGTACTCTCAAAAGCCTGATATACTCCAAGTCCTTCGCACTTCAAAAGACCAAACTCAGGCTCCAAGGTCGCTAACACTTTCAAAAAGACCTAATTTTGTGGTTCTAAGCCGACACTTTCAAAAAACCGTACTTGTGGCTCTAAGCCTCTAGCACCCTCAAAAAGACCTCGACTCAGGCCTCCCAAGCTCACTCGACACTTTCAAGACGAGACTCAGTGGCTCTAAACCCACTCTCACAAAGCTCATATAAAATTCTAAACCCCGCTAGTACTTTTAAAATACCAGACTTGTGGTTATAAGCCTACTGGCACTCTCAAAATCCTAGATATGACTCAAGCTCATCACACTTGTAAAATACCAAACTTATGGCTCCTAAGTTTAAAGAATTTCAAAAGATCGTGACTGTTTAGCCTGCTGGCTAAAAGACCGTGTGACAGCCGTTCCTGTCACTGGCACTCTCAAAAGCCTAGATATGACTGGGCTTCCACCGGGCACTTCCAGTGTCCAACTTTGCTTCTATCCCGTCGGCACATGCTTAAGCACAACAACAACTCTTAGCCTCAGACTAGGAGCATAGGCCTCCACACAAGAACCGGGCTCCGATGGCCATGTGCGAACCCTACCAGCTTCTAGTTAATGTCCAGACAGGCAGGGATTCATTATTAAGTATACCAAAAATTATATTGCTGAAATACGCCTAATAGGCGCCGTTGATTACAAAAATATATGTCCCGGTGGCCATACAAAGCCCTACCAGTTCCCAAAAATGGGGAGAGAAGTATGAGTGAGTGCAATCTCGATCTTCGACGAAGGCATTCTCCTTAGGTTCCTTGGTCTGCCTTGACGTGATCCACCCTACTTATTGTCGCTTTAGTAACTGTCGGGACTCCTTGTTCGTGGAAGAACTCGAGGCAAGCCTGGGTCGAAGAGCTCTGCATACCATCTGTAACCTCTGGTCGGGGTCTCCACAGACAGCAGTGCTCAGTGCTAACAACACCCGGGTGAATCGCAGGCAAAAATGACCTCCAGCCTTTTGCAATCCTCCTTCATGCCCTTCGTCTGCGCATTGAGAGTGGGAGAGAGGATACCTCGCCCTGGTCGCCCAATCTCCAAAGCAGAGACGTCCACTAACCTCTAAGAGGGCGGCCTCGCCGCCTCACGCGTGGCCTCATCTACGACCAAGCCTCCGTAGCCACCAAAGCATTCGAACCTTACCAAAGCCACCTCGTCTGCCTTTATACTACCCACTGAGCCAATGACAAAGCAGTTTTGTTAAACTCAGCCTCCCTCCCTTAGCCTTGTCTCTCTCTCTCCGCACCCGCAACCCTCGGCGCCCTTCTGCCTTGCTCAAACTCTCAGTCCGATGTTCGAAGCAAGTGCATCAAGACGAGTCAGAAGCCTTCAAGATCCTCCAAATTTCTAGCCCCAGTTCATGCTGGCGAGCCAGTTCCAAATCCAGCAGTGAGGCCTGCAAAATAGGCAAGAGGAAATAACACGAAACCCATGCTTAAGCATTAGAAGTCGCCATACCAACTCAACCGCCTGAAGTCGTGGATTAAGTGATGTATCTTGTCTTCCACCACACGATAAATCCCTTATCCATGTAGTCGGGGAGCAGGAATGGAGCAATCAAACAACAAGACGCGGAGGTCGTGGGGATAGAGTTTCGCAAGACGTGCATGACTGAGAGTCCTCTTTATCAAAAGGGCTGTACTTCGCTCCAGCACCAGCAAACCGATCGAGTCAGACGATCAGTCCGTACGCAGGATGTACCCATTGTATCGGCTTCGACATACGAGCCAAGTATCACCTTGTCGGGTGGCCTTGTCCTTTGGGCTCTAGAAAGTGCAAGACTAGACATTTGACCCAAGGCGGTGGGCCACTTGCTTCTTCTACAGGAAGAGCCTCGTTTGCAACCTTGTCAACAAGAGGAGGCGTTCCCAAGCGAGCCCATCCTGATGCACAAGCCTCCGAGCACCTACGCCACCCTTGAAGCCAAAGAGGCACTAGGAGCTCTGCCTAGAAAATCCATGGAAATCACTATCGAGATGATTCGAATCCCTCACGGACCTCAGAATGCTTAAACATTTATTATCCGGGATCTCAGAGCCTGGGGGCTAGTCTCCCTATGTTGGTGGCTCATTACAACATCCGCTTGTAAATCTAACTGGCCAGGCTGACATCTCGCCCATTTCTTTAGCCGACCGCTTAACCGTCGGATATGTTCAAATTCACAAACCACTCATCCGCTCCAACAACCCATTATGTTCTGGCCTTATTTTTCTTCTTCTTCGCCGCTTGGGGGGCAGGTTGTGGATCCTGCTCGGTCAATGGTACTGGATCGACCTGAACAAATCTCACAAAGGCTCCTTTAGTGATCCCGACTTAAGGCCCTTGAGTAGAACCCACTTGTGAAGATGCCTGGGATTTACTTGAAATGGCCTAAAGCAGGTAAAAGTGCTCTCCCACAAGCTCTATCCACAAATGATGGGAAATGACTGAATAATGTAAGGAAAGTAACACTCACCCCCGTGTTCCTCGCCTACAAAAGAAGCTCAGAGTTGCGCCCTCTGGTAATCTCCAAGAACTGCCCGATATGCTCAAACCGCTTTCTACCTAGCTAATCACGCCTCATGCTGCACCTACAAAAAAGTTCAGAATAGAAGAACGTGTCAAAATACGGACGACAAAGGAGAATACAAGTTCCGTTAACCTAAAAACAAACCTGAACGAAAGAAGGACTGGAGCCAGGGTCAGGAGCCTGAGAAATTGAGTCTGACCTTTCACCAAACCATGCCTTTCGCCTTGCTTGGGAGGAGTCCTAAGCTCTCAGCATAAATCAAGTAGCCGGGGCCAAGGGATGTACATAGATGGGGCGCCCCTAACCCCCCCAACTTCAAAGAGAAGGAAACAAATCTCTACCAACGAAATGTCCAACTGGTAGAAGTTCAGCACACTGCAACCCATCAGGATTTGAAATACGTTTGAATGTACGAGTGTATGAGGTACCCGAGTAAAGTACAGAACCGTTTCACCAAGGATTGACAGAAAGAGCAAATTTTTAGCAGAAATGTTCCCGAGTGGAAGTAGACGACATTGTCCGTTTCTCCCTCAGCTAGACAAACAATACACAACCTTAGATCTAATACCATAGGGAACTGATCGCCGTTGCGACCCTCAGCCTACGACATGGCAAAGAATCGTCGCTAGCAATGTAGTGTTTCCCAGGGACCCTCCGACGCGCCCACCACCGTGCAGAAGTCTCATCTTTCTAACCTCTAGCCATTCTATTAAACAAAATACAAAAAAGGGGATCGCCTTAAGGATCTTTCTAAAGAAGAAGGTGACAAGACCTTTCTAAGAAAGAAATCCCCTTTTGAGATTTGACAACCCACTAGTAACAAAACCTAACAACACTCCCCTCTGGGAAACTTTGTGAAGCCTAATGGAATATCCACCCGAGTATCCTGCACTGCCTACAATTTCAACGAAGCCTACCGATGGATGGTGAATGCTCCCACAAAACAAACCAAAAACCTACCCAACCCAAAGATGTTCATCAAACAGTCAGCAAAAAACAAAAACAAAGCTTTACCCATATAATCAAGATCGGAGGTAAAACAAAGGAAGAGAACGTAAAAACTCACCAGAGTTGAAATGCTTATGAATATCAAACACTTTTTAGGCAAAGAATTCAGGTGATGGTAAAGAGATAACGCGATATATCCCCGGCCCCCACAAGACACGGATGCACATTGAATGTGTTGTCGACTAGTTACGATATCAAGAGACGCCGCAATATCCCCTACGCTTAAGTATTCACAGGCTCCCAAAACGAGCATCACCTTCCTGCGCCGGCCCAATATACGATGTTTACCCAACCAGAAACATAAACTTTCCCCGATTGAAGGAACATAAAATTTCAGCTCGAAAAGGTTACTAGCCGAATTTATAGAAAAATGCAAATAAACAGAGTCATTTGTATGAATACCAAAGTTATATCTCATAAATATACACGACGCCATTAGTTACATGATGATATATATCCAATCGACCACACTAGGCCCATTACAAAAAAGGAGAAAGTAGGAAGTGGAACTTAGGATGTTCATTTAAATCGTCAACAGGCACTTCTCTCAGCTCTCTACCAATTCTTCACCATGCAACTCTGCGGGCCGCGGTTTTCGCAGGATGCCGGATAAAGGAGACACTTAGGGCTCGTAAAGAACTCAGAGTAGAATTAGAAGAGTCAAGTATACCATCTAGAATCTCGGTTTGCCCCACAAAGGTCGTGTTTGAACACACAAAGATCCATAGCCATAGGCTTAAAAACAATGAGCCTTCTCGGTAGTTCTCTCCATAGCTTCTTTATCCTTGCTAGTGCTTAGAAACAGAGAAGAAAAGAAATCGTAGGTGAAAGATCAGGGATAGGAAGCATTGAGAGCCTCCACCTCATATTTAGGAGTGGAATCGTCAACAAAGCGCCACAAATGCCCTGGTCGTAACATCATGAGCCACGCACACTGGGACAAAGGCACTCATGCGCTTTATGACCAAAACATGCACCTTCTCCGACGCACGATGCGCCCAATCGCTCCAACTTTCCATGCTCAAGGCGCATAACACAAGATTTCTCCCACCAAAAGAGCAAAACTCCAACCGAGGCGGGGCATGGTGCATCACGCCTTTAATTCCACTATTACGGTCTGTACCGCCAACGGCCCGCCACCATGACGGCCACCGGCCCACCTACCTATTAAAACTATGGGCACCTACCTAGATGAGAGGACGCAGTTCCATTCGAGAGCAAGCTGGTGTCTTCTCAAAGGCTAGCTTCAAGGTAACACGCCTGTGAGTTTTAAGTCCCCAATCGACCGTTTCTTTCACATACGCACAAGTTCGTTATGGATAACAAGATAAAGGCGCAGAAATACGCAAATGGGTTATCCATGAATTTTCTAGCTTCCAAATCTCATTTCTGAAGATTAATCCTCGATAACTGATGTCGGAAAAGAGATTTTACTAATCACAGAGTTTACCCTCTAAAAGAAGAAGAGGTTGGTGAATCACACCTTATAAATAGGGAAGATCTCCCACAAGGTAAGGGGCTCGAGACAAGCACTTTCTGCTTCTTCTCCATCATTTTGCTGACTTAATCATTGGAGCGATCGCCCACCGTCGCCTGGATCCCCGTGGTGCTTATTACATCGACGATGCATAGGAACCAGACGATCAAGGAAACAATGCGGATAATACTCCATATTAATGTGGGATGAGGAAGATCCACAGAGAGTTTCCCACATCATCATGATCTCACAGCAACCCTGGTTCCTCCCATGATTACCTGATCCACCCCCAAATCACTGTGAGAGTCTCCAAAACCCGTTTTTCAAACAGCTTTTGGCCAGTCATGCAAAAACAAATTATCGGGAAAACCCAACGTGAAAGAGTTTGGTCCTTTAGAGAACCAAGGAAACAAAAAACTTCATGAACGTGAGCTTCAAGGCCTATCGGTTCAACGCGCACCGAAAGCAAACATTTTTTATTATTATTAAAAACACATGAGTTTCAAATTAAATTTTTAGTTAATGAAAAATCGACTAAAGTACACATGTTAAATCAACAAGCCTAAAACAAAGTCAATGCAACAAAAAAAAAACGTTGAATCCAAATTAACATTGCATTATCCAAGTTCTCAGTAAAGGCTTAAGATGAGATGGAGCTTATGAACTCGTGAGAGGCTGCCTAAATGGGCCAACCCAATGTGTAACTCTAGATATTTTTTTTAGCAGAAAGGGCTAAAATAATGAAATTGTTTGAGGATCCGTTTTCCTTTTTAGTTTTTTTTCAATAAATATTTTTCTTTATTAAAGCCATGCCCGGTTGCCGTATATGCCAAACGCAATAAAAAACTTTTAAAAATTATTTATGATGTTTGTTATTCAATGGGAATTCAAAGATAAAATTATAAGTAATTAATTGATTAATTTAAAATCTTTTCATGTTTTTTTTTTTTTGCTCTTGAGGTTTCATCTGGGTGGTGAAAAAGAATAGGTAGTTCCAGTTGTCCCATACTGCTTCAGAGCATACAAACAAGCGACGTAAATGCAGAATAAAAATGAATAGGGTCAAAAAATATTGAATTTTTTATATAAAAAAATTTAAAATAAGGAAATGAACTTCTGAAGGCATATAAATCATTTATTATTTTTATTCTATTTTTTATTGTATTGGTTACTGTTTCTTTAATTTGACACAATATGGTAAATTGGTGGAGTATTATAGAATTCTTTTTAATTATAAAATAAATGTTTTATATTTAGTAAAAATGTAAATTACAATTTCACATTTATAACCCTTTCCTCTATTTTTTTTTTATATCAACTCCTTTCTCAATTCATTGGAATTGTAGTAAAGAAAAAAAAAACAACATGAATGCTAAATTACTCAGATGCAGATTTTGAAATCTCTCCTTTTCATAGGTTGAGACTATAAGAGCCGTCTCCAACCATTCTTCAGTCTTACCCATCTTTTCTATACGAAGATTGACTCAAAAATGCACTCCAATCACAAATGAATAGTAATTACTATTATTCTATTATTTTAATATTATATTACTATTATATAATAGTTTATTCTTATAATAATAAATAATTTTTTAATAATATGTTTTATTTTAAGATTTTTATTTATTATTTTATTAATTTCAAATTATTTCTCAAATTTAAAAATAAAAAGATTACATCACATAATGTTTTACCATAAGCTACTTAAACATATACGTGATTAATAAGATTACTATTTTTATACTCAAAATGTGCAAGGAGGAAGAATTAACCATTGAGATATTTAAAGAAGAGAAAAGAAAAGAGATACAAATGGTTTATTGAAATAACCAAGAAGTAAGAGAAAACTTTCACTTGGCTGATGATGCTACAAGCTAAAAATGCACACAATAAATATGAGTTGGAATATGAAAGACAAGAAAAAGAAATTATGGAGAAAAAAAATCTTGATTATATATCTAATCCATTCGAGCGTGAGTATTTCAAGGTGAAAAAATAGAGATTATTGAAAAAATGACTTGTAAATCCCAAACAAGTGGATCAAGTAGTCATAATGATGGTAATTTTTGTAATTTTAATGAATATGATAATGGAAATTGTGAGGACATTCGTAAGGGCCCCACTCCCGGGATTGTGGAGGTCCCACCTCACAAAGCATGCCCCCAACATGTAGCTGCTTCCCTACTTGCGACTGATGAAGTGATACTGAGAGAGTCAACTAACCCAATGACAATTTTTGGCCAGAGCTGAACCACCCTCGAATTCAGACTGCTCATGGCCCCAGCTCGGCCTCACAGAGCGAGCAAAACCCCTTTGAGCCTAGTGGGGAGTAGCTCAGGAGTGCACCACCCTCGTCACGCTGGGCCAGCGGGCCCTAAAAGGTTTTATATCATGTCCTCACCCCCTTCACTCCGACTTAGACAGTCCAACCAGCATCCCCTAGCCACAGGTTTTTCAAGCCTCCCGGCTCGAACTCCCACTACGAAACTAGACCATTCGGCGTAGTTTCACTACCAACTCCAAGCACAGTCACTGGAGGCGAGAGCAAGCCCCCATTTCAATATGTCCTCTTTGGTTCGGTTCATTCTCACTGAGGCAAAGAAAGGGCAAAGTGACATGCCCCTATACCTCGTGAGTGGACCAATTTCCGTTTAGAGTGTTGTGGGGCAATAATTTGAAAGGAGCTGGCTTCCCCATTTCAATACGTCTCTTTGCCTGTGCCGAGTTTCACGGAAGTAAAGAAAAGCTGCAGCGTATTATGACCCTTATAATATGAATGACCACCCGTCGAAGTAATGTGGGTGGCCCTTACACTACGTATTAGTTTTTATATTGTATTTTATTATTTGGTTAATGTAATTTTTAGTTTTGTAGCTTATTAATGTTGTTTTATTTTCTAATGTAATATGATGCTCTACTATAATATTTATTAGTTTAAATGGGCTTTAGGTTTTTTAATATATTCTTATTTATTTAATATAATTTCATATTTATGTTTAAATAAAAATAAAATATTTGCTATATCATATTCCTAAAAATATCAATTTGATAAAATAAAGATTTGAAGAATAAATAGTAATTTAAGAGTTAAAACGAGATTAAGCTGGTTAGAGTTGTAAACTTAAAAATTGACTCCATCATCTCAATTGACGTATGTATAGAAAAAGAGATAAAAATAAAACAAAATAAAAATATGAAATTACACATTTTTAACCATAAATAAAGAAGAAAAAAAATTATAAATGTAATATTGAATTCTAAACATTTTTTTGCTAAAACTCGACATGTAATAAGAATATATCAAAATAAGCCTATATTATATAAATAAGATCCTATTTTTTCCATCAATATCATAATGTTATCAAACCCTAATAAGTTAATAGTTGATTAATCTTACCAGAAGTCTCCGTAATCTTCGAATACAATACCTCGCCCCTCGCAGAAACAAACAACTAAGAAAGCTTAAAGTGAGGGAGCCCGGCCGCCTCCGATGCTCGTTAGAATCTCTCATCTTTCGTACCCGTAGTCTGGTTTCGAGAGTCCTGGTTTCATGCCACCTTCTTTTATCGGTAGCAGGATCCACTTTCATGAGTGGATACCTCTCAAATCTAAGTGGGAAGCGTGGAAGACATCTGTATGTGGAAACCGGTCTTTCCTTTAAAATGGAGATCTAGGGAAGGTGGCGCATTCGCATGTGGAGACTGGTTCTTTCCTTTTAAATGGACATATTCCCCCCGACATAAAGACCGAGAGCGCTTGTCCACCTTGGAATTTATAGCAAAGGCAGCCCTGGGAATGCATCCAAAGATTTTTGTCAAAATAAATCCTCTCAAGAGATAAGATCTCGGGGAATCCTCCAAGAGATGCAGATTCAGGAAATGTCTCCGTCCCTTCCCGACTAGGAGACATCCTGATCGCTCCTAAGTCAGGCTACTAGGCCGAAGGTCTGTGGGCCGACCCTTTAGCTTCAGACCGGGCCGCCGGCTAAAGGCCTGGCTGAAAACCATGGCAAACAATAATGCCCCTTTTCCTACTGGGAGGGCGATCATCCCCTGTAGAAAAAAGAAGCCATGCTCAACATCATATCCTCGGGAATAGCGGTGCCATTAATGCCGGTATTCTTCAATTTTTGAATCTTTTTAACTTTGTTGAATGTGCATTAGATGCCACATGTCACGAAAGTCGACCCAGCCGTCGCGAGGCCCATGCGCGTGGCTTTATAGCGCACGAGAATTGTTCTACCGGCATCCACATTCTTCTCTAAAGCAGATAAGGATAATTGAACGTCAAGGAGAATCGTAATCATGGACAGAAACGGGCGATGATTGTGATCGACATTCAGCCGTAAGCTCAAGCATGAATCGGACCAGAGATTGCATGGTTTGAGCGGAGTCGGAATTGTTCTGGGTGGCCTTTGAGTGGTTCTAAAACTCAAATGGAATCCTCTGCATCCAAAGACACCCCCATCCAAATCAGCGGGGCTTTTACTCTTCTTGAGCCTCCTTTCCATTTTTTTTTTGGTAGTGATGTTGCTACTGCTTCTTGTTCTTGTTCTTCTTCGACTCGCTACCGCTTTCTTCGCTCGCCAATATCTTATTCTGGGTGAACTATAGTCAAGCTTAATACGACCGCTGTTGTCACTTGTAATGACATGAATGCAATGATAAATGCCAGCCACAAATAATAAAAATCATACGACATTTGCGTACTTGGTTCTACTCTATATCACTTTATTTTCTATCTCGAGGCAGACCAACCCATCGCCATCGGCCGACATCTGCTGATCAACGCTAATGAACCGCTTGTGTGGGCCCAAAAGCTGGGTGATAAACAAGAGCTCCACTAATCCGCCCATTCACTGTCAGGCTCCTGGCTAGTTGAAGCGCCGCCGTGAAGTAGCGTACCAGCGGAGTGATGAGTTAGCGCCAGATTTAATGCACACGCAAGTCCTAGCGTCAGTATGTAGGAGTCATCGGGCTTTTCTTTCCATTTATCTGCCCTTCTTCGCTTACATCTTTCGCCGTATCAGATTCTACACATACCGCTATACTTGTGTTTAGCCAATCGCTCTTCCACTTAGTCTTATTGTAATCCTTATTTCCGCTGAAGTGTGTTGAATCTTTACTATCGGGCCTTTCTCCGCACCACGTGGGTATCCAGTGTCAACAGGGCAGCTTTGCAGTCGATAAGCCCAGTGGTTTATGCCTGCTTTGGTGATTTTGTCCCTTTCTTCTTTTTTTTTTGTCTGTGTACGCTTCAGCCCCACGCCTCCTCCCTCCGACCATTAGAATTACAAAAAGGTGAGGAAGAAATTTCCACTAGTCATACCATCATCGAGGTCTGTGCGAGGCTGCTCGCAAGCCATATCATCTCTTCGTCCCTCGATTGTGAGAATTCAGAATCTAACATGATCCCCGCATAACATTTTGACTTGAAGTTACTGGACAAGCCTGACTTTCTGAGGGAAACACAATGCCGTGTTTACCGGAGCACTCAATTCTGACTTCGCTCTAGTTCGCCTATCCTAACATAATCCTGATTCCCAACCTGATGCGTGTTCAACATTTTATACTAGCTCGACCTTTCACCGGTCAGATTTGCTTCCACCTACTGACAAGGCTAATGTCTATGTCGATCCCGGATTAACGCTGCGCTCGTGAATAGACCCCATTCTCCAAAAACTAGTGAAGCAAAACATTTAAAGGAAAGGCAAAGCCTCGGATGAGACGTTTCTCCCGCCATCGCTTGATATCAACCGCCACGCCTCTTCTAGGTGTGTGTGGACCAGAGTGGGGTCATAGATACCGACACAATATTGCCATGTCTTCATCGTTGCCACCCAACAGACTCATCAGCAAAGGTATGTGAAACCTGAGAGTTGGTGTTAGTGCAAATATAGGAAAGAAGGGGAAGCTAGCCTTCGGCATAAAGACCGTGAGATCGTCGTAGAGGCCTTAACAAAGAGCGCCATTAGCAGTGTTCTCTAATGCAAGAACCTTGCTGATGCAGATGAGTCTTCCCTGCCGCTTCCGGTTTCGATGTTTAGAGATTGTAGGGAACACTTTGTTACTTATGATTCGCTTAAACTTACTGTGGTCAGGCGCCGTCCACAGGGGATCTAGAGGTCGGCATCATTCTGGGAATGCACTACGGGTTTCATCAGACGTTGACCTACTAGTAGGGATTCAGCTCTCCGCTCTGCGGTCTTACATCGGGGTATCCAAGGAGGTACTCCTTACCATGAGCATCTGACTCGCTCCAAACAAATAGAAACAGAGGACAGTCGTGAATATACCCTGGGCCCAAGTGGAAGATCCGTCCCGGTTCATCCACCTAGCCGTCAGCTCGGAAGAGGAAGAGGAAGAAGAGTAGAGATTTGGAAGAATGATCGTTATGCCACATGTGAAGTTGAAATAAAGGTGGAGGATGAAACGGGCGAGGAGGTCGACGGCGGTAGTTCTCACTTGACGGGTCTTAGACAGTAACGTGATTTCGCCTCCCCGAAAAAGAGCTCAACAAACTAATCGGGCCTGGAGGACGCCCGTGGGGAGTCGGCGTACGAAGTAATCCCATTCGCCCCAGAGGCCATGCGCAGTCCCTCCCTCTCCGGTCGGCAAAGTCAGCCGGCAGCAATGGTGCCGGCTTCGAGTACTCAGCAAGAAAGAGTCTTTCTTTGCCACCCCACTGCTAGCATCAAACCTTATCTCCTCCCCAGCGGCCTCAAATTTCGCTGACGGGAGGAGGTGGCGCACTGTGGCTCCTCGATGACAAGCTCATCCTCCATCGCTGGAGGCTTTAACGGGGTGACTACAATATCGTTTCAGATAACTGTATCCCAGAATTACTGATGTCAATCGCTCAGAAGCTTGATATCGGGGGCGGCAGAGTTATCTCGGCCGTGTCCTTGTTTGGTACTATAGCAGGACATCCAAGAATAGTCCATGACTTGAGTTTTGATTCAGCAAACCCAGGCGCAAATCATCAGCTCAGCTTCACAGAGCCGGTAGAGTACACCTCTACAAAAAGTCTCAACGCAGTTTTGTCTGCTTTACTAAATATGCTTTTCAGCCATCATTGCTATTTCCCAACATGTCCCTCTCAAAGACCGTGGGAATCTGTTAATCGTGCTGGCGACGCAGAGGCTCACTGATCCGCTTGGGGCTTTCTACCGTGAGAGCTGGATGCCTCTTAAAAGAGGTTCAAATGGCCGCCCAACACTCGAGCTAGAGGCCAAATATTTCAGATAGGCGCCTCAAGTGAGGGCGAGAGATGTCGCCTGCCATGAAACGGTGATACGCTGCTAGAGACTCCAGCCAAATGCCCAGCCAGAAGAGCCTGAGTTGTCTGAAATCCAATGCGCTCATCGCACCGAGCAATGGATCAAGGTCGTAGTATGAACTTGACCGCTTCACAAGCCTCGTCAGCTTGGAAAGAGGTCAAACATTCTAAGGTGGAGGAAGAATGGTCACCTGTTGATGCGAGCCATCGTTTTGGTTATGGAGCTAGGCCACGCGACTTCAACACTTTCCAGAGAAGAGTTCCAGAAGTCGTATCGAGCGAGTTTGATAGTGGTGATGCGATTTTAAATCCGATGGTTACCTACCGCTGTGCTTTTGGGCACGATATACGTGGAAGCAAGCCCATGATCCCAACCAGGATGCCGACGCATCATAATTACTTTGATCCCAGATTTTTGTAACTGATGCCCCCTGCCTTCATCCTGTCTTGCCCGCGCCTCGATCTTGCCAAGATTTCTAGAGAAGAGGTCGCCATGATCTCCCAAATCGAGGCAAGTAGAGATTCCGCTTCAGCCTGACCAACTGTATAAGGAGCCCATGTTGTCACAGGGTTGGGGTTTGAAATCGCCCTTCGCCGCTCAGAGTACTTTATGTGGGACATTTTATTATTATTATTAGTTACATTATTATTATTATTACATATTATTATTAGTTTATTATTATTTTCTGTGTGAGGAAGTACTTCTTCTCATATTTATGTGGATATCTCATTCCGCAATACCCGCCTAGATTTTATGTCGAAAGTCGAGTGCTACTGGTCTGGTGTATTGACGACCAGATAACACTTGCCTTACCGCCGACAGGCTCCATCATCGCGCCTAACTAATCCTTCTTTTCATATAGACCAAAAGAGATATTTAATCCGCGTTGGCGGAGAACTTTTCAAGGTTTAATCGTAATTTTTAGATTGACCAATGAGCGCTATCTACCCGCCTGATAGTTATTCGCGCCATCCTGAAAGTATTTGACCTAAGAAGCCATTTCCAATGGCCTGACAGGTCATTTTCGCGCCATCCGGATTTTTAGTTTGATCCGCTAAAGCACTAATCGGGCCTGATAGTCATTTAATTCATCCGAGCTTTTAGTCGAACGCTTGGATATTATCTAACTAGGCCTGTGACAAAGTCATTCTCGCGCCATCCAAAAGCTTTTTAGTTTGACTAGTTAGGTGTTACTCAATCGCCTTAATAGTCATTTTTTGCCCCATCCTGCTTTTTAGTTTACCGCTGGATATTATCTAATCGCTCTATTATCATTTACCGCGCCTATCCGAGCTTTTAGTCAATCGACAGTGTTACTTGAATCGGCTTGATATGTCATTTTCGCACATCCAGCTAAAGCCAGATCCAGTACAATGCAGATTGATATTGGCGGTGGTTTGATGATGAACTAGGTCTTTTCATTTTCATTAATATTCTTCTTAAGATGCAAGAATAAGCCCCACATTCTAGGTACAAGGGTCTCACTGTTTTCGTCTAATCCATAAGATCCGACCTGGGCCGTGTTACAAGATATGTCCTCCCATTGCTTGGAACTTTCCCCAAAGACTTATCGCCTGTATTCTCAAATACTCTTCTTAGGACCGTATTCTTGTTTGAACGCCCAGGTTCAATCTCTTTTATTATAAGAATTTGCTAACCGGCGCTCAGAGCTGATCACTACCACCCGCTTAGTGTGTCGAACTTGACCATTAAATCAGACTTCTGCCGGGATCGTCCTGGGACAGGCATACCAACATCCGTAGGATTATAGCTTCCATCCCAGAAGTAATCGCAAACTGGATCGCAGGTTTGGTCAGCAAATAGTTCTATGTCAGTACCTTCGGGAGTTCATCTACCCATTTGCCTTTAGTCGAATCTAACCGCTTCTTCTATGCGTTAATGTGGTTTTGCTTCGAGGTTTCCATTAAACTATCGCTTCACTCGATACCGTAGGTAGAGTATAGATTTTTTATATTTAATTTCGACATAAGTTTCGACACCGATCGCCTAATTGGGGGCCCGCTGTTGTATTACCTATCGATCCGGGATGCCGAACTGCACACAATATTTTTCCGATAACCAGTGACATCCTTTATCTTTGATCGAGGAGAATGCTTCGCCTCAATCCATTTGCCAGCCAGCTCGCGCCAACACACAATCTCGGGGGCTGTGGCGCAGGCGCGGTCCAATTGTCGATCCCCACGGCAGCGCCGGGCGCTGGCGTCGCAATAGAGATCGATTCGCACCGTGATTTCGTGACTTGTTGAAAGGTCGTTAACGCATCACACTTTTAGTAATATAAATTCCGCAGCCAAAAAGAATAGCAGTTTTCCTCTCATTAAGTCGCCACAACAGTACCTTCGGCAACGCCCGCCATTTCAAAGTCTTCCGGCTTCGCCATTGATTCCCACGATTCTTCCATGCAAATTTCTCCGCTAACAAATACCAGCTCGTCGGGTCAAGCATTTGCATACTGCTCAAGGATCGCTTCAATAGTCGCTTCATCGCACTGGCATGAAAATCTAGTCGATCGACTTGAATTGGCTCATCCTCACTTCAGTATTGCCTGTGCTTAGATATAAAGGTAAATTGGGACCATCCATGAAGCGGAGGTCCTCGTCCACCCGATTTATTCAGGGGGATGCAATCGACTTTAACATGTCCGATAAGAGATAGCGCGTATATGTTCCGTGACGGGAATAAAAGCCAAGGCGTCCATTTTCATTGTAGTTTCGAATGTGCCCAAATTCTTCCATGCCGAAAGCTACTCAAGCGCTCTCACTCCGAAGACGTATTTGCCATTCTGGGTCCGATTCAAATTCTTCGCTAGTCCTACGACCAACAATCCTGGGAATCACTTTGACCAGGAGCCGGGCCGACGCATGTCGCTAGTTCGAGCCCGACCAGATGGCCTCAGATTCACCTCATCGCTGGCTAAACCCGGGAAATGATGGCCTCGTTCGATTCATCCTGACGGGGATTTTAACCGGTGAATCAACAACTTCTGGGTTTGTCCGGGACGCCCGTCAATATTTATGTCCATCGGGTTTAAACTACCGTGACTCAAGCCCGACTAGGAGTTATGTTATGAAGTCAACTCGAAGACTTACCCCCCTTTTGAAAAGCCTCGTTTGATGCCATACGCTAGTTCAATCGGGCCTCAACGCGAGCCATTCTTCCCGAGAAGTCGGCTATGTATGGTGCTCCTGAGGGGAGGCCATGCCGAACACAAAATCAGCCGGGGCAAGCCTCAGAGCAAATAAATCCTCCACTGATTCAGAGGGCTAAAGCGGTCGCTTCAAGATATAACAGCTCCGCATCAACTGCTGACTAGCCGACTAAGAACACAAAGCCTTTGTTTTATGGTCTTCACTCTTTGAACACGCGGCACTTATCGATTCGAGATCGCCAAGTAGACGGAAGAGAGTTTCACGCTTCGGCGAGAAATCTGGCCTCTAGCCAACACGTCGATCTCGTAAAGCCCGATCACACCTCATCCCATCCGGCCCGATTAGCTCCCTTGGGTGGTGGCGAAAAATGGTTTTAAGCTGCCCGAGAAATAAAACCATCCCAAAGCGCGCCTAATCGCCCATGAGTCAAGTTGCACTTTTCTGCATCTCTGGTTATGCACAGATGGCTTTGCGTCGAAGTGTCGATTTCACGCCTTCGAGTCATCATGAATCCAGAACCGCCTTACATCAACCCGACAAACATTTAAGTGATACCGCTTCATACTCATAGGTCCCGAGGAGGTCAAACGCCGCTGCAATGCGTAGTATGATCCTACGCTGACTTTATCACATATCATCTATATGTACTTCCATAAGCCTTAGAGAGTACTTAACATCTTGGTTACCAACCTCTGATAGGTGGCCCCGACATTTTTTAATCTGAATGGCACTACGTTGTAGCAGAATAGCCCATGAGGGGTGATAAAAGATGCTTCTTTCTGCATCGTGGCAAGGACTCGATAACATCTAAGAATGATAACATGTTATCTTACGACGCCGACAATCCACCAATGCGGCAAAGGGAAGCTATCCTTAGGACATGCATCATTAAGATCCGTGTAGTGAACGCATACCCTCCATTTGCCTCCTTTCTTCGAAACTACCACCACATTAGCTAGCCATTCTAGGTATTTTACTTCTCTGATGAACCCAAATCTCCAAAGGTTATCTACTCCTACCGATGATCCTGTTGATGTCTGGTGAGCGCCAGACTTTCACCGAACGAGTCCGGCGGATGAACGCTCAACTTGTGGAGTATGCTCCCAGGTCGATCCTCATGTCCTAATGGACCAAGCTTAACACGTCGGCGTTAGCCTTTAGTACTACACTGCGTCTCTTCTTTCTTCGGGCCAGAGGAATCCAACATATGCAACTGGTCCGGCCACGAGCATGGGCTGTGATCTACTACCAATTGTTCCCCATCTTCTAAAGCAAATTCTTCAGATAATGGCCTGCATACAAATGCCTTAATTGTTATGATGATGGATGAGTCATAGCCATCGGCCCTTTTCCCAGCTTTCGTGGCTCGTGCTCGTGAACTCGATAACCGGAGAACACGAGCGCACCCCATACTGAGGTCAACTCCGCCCGAGTGCCATGAGATAACCGATAGTTCGTAGGTCAGGATGCCATATGCAACCAGTTCACCATTACAAGATTATACGGGCTCAAATCTTCAATCATCAAAAAGCAATGGTTGAAGGTCGGCCTGAAAGCAATATCACCACCGCCAAGATGGTGGACCTAGCTGAATCCCGGCCAAGACTTCACGACCATAGATTGAGCGTGCGGTCATCCGCATAAAGTCGGGGTTAACAGCTCAAACACGCTCGATCAAACAGGACCCATGCACATCAACCGCATCACACAAGGTGAGTAAGGCGTACCACGGGGGTGATGAATCGTGTCGGGTTTATAGGAGGAAATGGCGCGGGCCATCATCGTCAACTTCATCGACGCCGATTTCTTAGCGGTATTTACCCGCTCGACGAGTCGTACGCATTTTCGCCTTTTGCTTTGGGACGGTATTGATCATCACCGGAAGCCTCAGCGCTTGCGGTGGGTCGGGCTTTTGTCACGTCCCGCCCATCTTCCTCCCTCGCATTGGCATCCGAACCGGTCCCAAGCGCACACATTCAGCTATATATCGTGGGACCTCATCATCTGCTCTTTTCTCGCAGCCGACTTATTCTACCGGGTGCACAAACAATTTCACAACAAAATCATTTGTACATACAAGAATCACTGACCGAGTGGTGTCCATCACAATATACATATACTCCGAGTCCCATTACTTATACAACATTTATATATGTGCTATTTAATAGTGTTCAACATTTGTTTGCAAAAAGAAACAAAAAGACTTGGGAGCATGAATATAAAAAAATCTTCCAATGGACCCTATTGATGTCACCTAGTCATGATGGAAGGTTCCGTCCCTCTAGCCTCTTTCTGACCTACACCCGATTGAATTGACCCGTATGTTTACGCTTTAGTGGGAACATGTAAGCATGGACAAACTGCTCAATGCGACTGTCATAAGCCTATACATATGCATTATATATATCAAACATATTTATAACGTGATTCCTTTATCATCTCGAGCATGGCAGAAGGTTTCAATCTTTTCTTTCTCTCTATTACATGTTCTATGTCTTTAAAGACTTTTATTTATACTTTTTTTTGTATTCCTAGTTTGAAAGTACTTTACATATTCTATATACTTAACCTGTGTTCATCTTTCTGCGCTTGTTATATGTCTTCTTTTCAATGTTTCTATTCTTTGTCAAGTTACATAGCATGTCTCTAGTCTATATCTTTTTCACTTTTCAGTTTCTATGATTGTTTCTATTCTTTCACTTTCATACTTGTACTATTGTATACTTTCCTATTATAGTGTTTTATCTCTTTGTGACTGCTCATATCCTCGTTATCCTGAAAGATTGTCTTATTTTTTCTTGTTTTGATACTTTATTTTCTGAAGTATCAATATAAATGTACTTATTATTCTTGTAACTGCTCTATTTATCGCATGTTTCTCATATCATATCGTATTATATACTTTTCATATACATTTCCTTGTGTATACTTTTCCTTTTTTCTTTATTTTCATGTCTCAAGAATACCTAGAAGTGGACTCAGAAATAACTGTAGTGTGCTCGCAAAGGTCATCGATTTACAAGGATTTCTCCCATGATACCCGAGCATCACTCATCAGACGAGACAAAGACTGCCAAACATAAATATCTCCACCTAGTCAGGCCCATTCACTCCACTGAGAGAGTGGTGCCAGATTTTCATTCGACAGTGTGATCTCTCAAAGTAGTCAATCTCCTGATTCAAACTGAGATTCTAGAGACATCGACCAAACGGCCCTGTAACAACGCTCGCTTAACATGCCCAGGAAGAATCAGATCTTCCCAGGCATGCCTATCTATCCTCTACTGTGTCAGCGTTTGCATTAACCGCGACATATTTTTCGTATTATTATCTCATAAAAGTATTGAATAACTATTGTTATCATATTGCTTTAAGTATTACATACTATCATTACTTTACTGTATTAGTTCTCTAACTGTAGCTTCACATTTCTGCCATATCTATATAATACATATATTCATATCTTTTATATCATTTAAGTTTTTTCATCACATCTTCAAATGTTAGTTCCATCTCATTCTTTTCCGTATGTCTATCTATATACTATCTTTCATTCCATCTTCATCATTTGTTTAGCATGTTTCTATCTATTCATTTAAGTATTCAGTCAAGCTAACTCATCACACCTGCTTTCTGTTAAGCTCATACCATTTCAATTCAAGGCAATACAGCCAGTCACTGCGTACTTGTTACTGCTGCCCACACATGTTCTATCATATCTTATTATACTTTCTATGACTTATACCTATCATATCTTATGACATATTCCTATATACCTTCCTATACTTGTACATTATGCAACCTATGTATTCTTATTCTCTATGAATTCATTTCATTTAGAAATTGTGTGAATCAATCCAATCGATCAAACTAAAGTTATGGCATTTTCATGCCATAAGTCATTTACCATTTTTCTAGTGACAAAGGTATTACTTCATTTTTCCAAATTTAACTTATATTTTGACACTATGTCCTATAATCATTTAAAGCTAAGGTGCTAAGGTCTTATTCCCAACTGACTCCACCCGAGCACCGGAATCAAGTCCAAACAACCCGGACTTCTATGTTCAACACGAAACCGGTTTAGTTACGGTCCTACTTCGGAGTGGATTTTCAGTCACTTAGAGTCATAGTTTGATGATGCTTCTTGAAGTCTATTTTAATCGGGCAACTTGAATCACTCAAATCAGAGTAAGAAATGAGTAAGTTATGCCAAAATACTAAAACTGGTCAAAATCGAAAACCGTAATGTTGTACTTATAAGCTCAAGTTTCCGGTCCTGCATAACTCGCCAAAATATCTAATATTAAAGTCAGACCTTTGGTACAAGTCTGTTGTACCGGTACAAGTCACTCGGGAATGCCCAGAATGTGTGTTTTCTTCACATTTTTCCATACTTTTACCCCAATCACTTCTACTTAAACACACATCAAAACCATTTCAAATTCATCTTATGATCACTTTTCACTAAACTCTCTTTTCTCACATATATTTATGAATTTCCTAAATTACTTCAACTCTAATATGGGTTGTGACCCATACACAACCAAACATCATGATTAGTTAGGGTTTGTTCTAAACCCTAACTCATTTACTTACTATTAACCATGAATTCACTCCAAAAGTGGAGATTCTGTACTATTGTACTTTAAGGTTTTATTCACTCCATTTTCCATTATTATTGGTTTAGGAACGAAACCCTAGCAAAAACCCTAGGTTTGAGACAATTAATAACTATACAATCAGATGGAAAACAATTCAAAGCTTCAAGTTTCCATCTAGTCTTATCTAGCTTAATCTCTCTTTCCTTCCTCTTCTTCTTCTTTCCTTTCCTTTCTTCCTCCTCCCTTTTACCTTCTCTCACGTTTTCTTTTGAGACCAATTTGGTCTTAAAACTAATTTTTAGTTAAGTGCCATAAAAGCGCACAAGTCAAAACTCATTTGATTTAAGTTATATTTCATTTTGATCTCCATTTCTTCTTTTATCTCTATTCATCTTTTCTATATTTGCCTTTAATCCCATCTCTATTAAATTTCTATTTTGTCCCATCTTTGTGCTGATACTTTGGGTCCTCATAAATTACCACTTTACCCCTCTTTGCCTGAATTAATTCTGCCCTCGTTTTGCTCGAAAATTTTATTTAGTTTATAATATACTAAACAAGTCCAAAACTGCTAGGGTATATTTCGGGATGTTACAAATTTCGATGGATGCCCTCGTAGCAAACAATAGCTCCGTCTGCCTAGGCCGCTGCTCCCGGTGCCGGCTCCCCAATGAACTCCTCGAGGTGCCCCGCCCACCTTTCCTACCAAGAACTTTAGGCTATGGCAGTTGATTTGCTTCATGGTCGTGGTCCTTTGCGGATAGTCAAGCACTAAATGATCGGTCATGGTGGTTCGATTTGCCCACATGGTGGGGCCACGAACTGATGATCCCGCATGAGGTGAGCAGCTCTCATCGTAGGAGATGTTATGGGTGAATGGGGATCCCTTTTCTTTTCTGTCGCCTTTGGGGCGCTGGTCCTTATCTTAATTTCCTCTCTCAGTTTCAGGTCAACAGGGTGCCTTTGAGCCCCTCGGCGCTTATCAATATCGCTTTGTGAGGCTACTCGAATATTATTCTGCAGGAGGTCGGTTCACCGCCACCAATTCTTCCATGGTGGTGGGTCGGTGAGGATCGAGGCCAGAAAAGGAGATCAAAACGTGTTTTCTAAGTTCAAGACCACATCCATATTTGTATCGACTTCATCGAATTTATCCACTCGTGAAGTCCTAGAGATCTGCCGCCCAGCTCTGGAAGATGGATCAGTTTATACGATGTTTCCTTTCAAGTAAAAACAGAGCACAACATCGAGACTAATGCGCCCATAATTCACCTAATATTTTAGAGATCCGAGTTTATGGAACTAAGCCGTAGCAGACCTTTCCATAGTCGTGAATACCCATACGTGAGCGATCATTTAACCCTACCTGCAATACATGCTTGCGGAACAATAGTTGCTAAATATGAACAACCCACAGAGGTCAACCAGCTACTGCTACTCAGCAGATGATATTACCCATGAGGAAACGCAGATGCAAGATAGAGTCAACTATGAATGAATAGGGGGCCATACCGAACCGGGGAGAGATAACCCAAGAATTCGAATCCATCATCCGAACAATTTTCTATACGACAAGGCAGACCATACCACTGGGCTGGACTAGCGAGGAGGTTCTTCGATTCAACGCATTATTTCGGTGGGGAGAACGATGGGGAAGTGAGAGTCATTCAAGAGAACCCGCCATCCGTCACTGATCATTTCGCTTTTGTAGCCTGGGCCTTTATCTCGCCCGTTAGAGAAGTAGATCGTCGCGCGCACACTTTAGGTTCGCAACCGGCTTCGTTCAGGGCTCGGCTGCCTTCTGTCAGAATGGAGCTCAGATAAACACAATTCATCCGTCTGAACGCTTCCTCTTGTTGGCTTTCACCCAAGCCAACTGAGAATCGATCTTCGATGTACTTGATTAGTCAATATGGACACAGTGGATAACCTCCCGTCCGTCCGTAATGCTTTTGTAAAAGATCACTAGGAGTGGATGAACCAAGCTCGCATCGGCCAGATTTCAGCAAAGCCTCGCAAGACGGCGCCAATTGTGCCTCCAATATTCTGAGTCACCGGACGCCGCATACACTGCGCTCTCAATCGCAAACGCCAACAAGAAAGCTGCGAAGCGCCTGCTCGTCCCATGCCAAGTTGGGACTTCATATCTTTTCAAAATTCAGCTCCTTTTGCTCTCAGAGTCCTTATCTTATTTCGCCACAACTTTTATCGATATGGGATCCACTGCGGGAAAGTGGATAATTCCTCCCAAATTGGAAGCGGGAAGGTGGCATATCTCGCACGCAGACCTATCTTCCTTTGTACCCTGAGATTTAGAAGGCATGCAGATCTCATGACAGATCGACTTTCCTTTAAATCTTATGTTCTAATACAAGACCCCGAGAGCGTTTGTCCACCTGAATTTATGCATGGAAGGCGATACGTTTCCTCTCGAGAATTTATCCGAGAAGATTATTAACAAATCCTTCCAGATTGCAGATCCTTAACTTCAAAGAGATTATCTCATGAATTGCCCTTTCCCACTATGATATCTTATCAGGCCTTGGGTTAGCTACTAGCCTTATTCTGCCCGCCTTTAGTTGTACTAGCCCACGGCAAAGGGGCCTCCGACCAACCACCTAATACTTACTTCAAATATCTTATAACAACAACTTTGGCACCGTCAGAATAACAATTTTCACCTACAATTCATAATAAAAAAGTAGATGACGTGATGATGTCGTAAATTATAAGACTGTTCCTTTCTGAAAGCCTAAGAGAATATGAAAATATTAGATCTAAACTACTAAAATGGTAAATGACCATCAAACAAGAACTACTTCACGCATCTTTTTCAGCATGGATCACCTCTTTTGACTTTGCAACTCAATCCATAAATCCAACTTTTTGGTTGTTTATTATTTTCGCATGCAACTACGTATTTCTATTTCCACGCCATTTCAATTTTAATTTATACAAACTTTTTTCCTTTAAAGGAACGACGAAAAGTACACGGATGATGATTTGTATGAAGTGACGCTTTTAGTGCCACGTCCTATTTTCCTTTCTGAACTGGCTTTTGACTTTACTTTTTCTTTTTCAAAATCATGTTTAAAATGTAAATGTAAATGGAAATTTATATTTTATTACATGTTTAAATATTATAATAATAATAGCAGAATAATAAATAATTATTATAAAATATAAAAAAATACTAAATATGACAGTATCAGCTCAATTTTTATACTCTATTTATATTTTATTATTAAATATTACAGTATTTCATTATTATTATTATTATTATGTATTGACTTCATAATGTTACTTTTTGAAGAACTCAAAGATATTTTAAGTTTAATATATTAAACTTTTATTTCTCTCCAATCCTTTCTCATTATGATATGTTGCTTTTTTTTTTTTATTCTTCTTCCTCTTATTAAAATTTTATTTGCTTACAAAATAATATAAATTACTTACCATTATGAAAGATTTGGTGCTTAGTACTTGTTTTATTTTATCTTATTTTTACAAATAGTGTAGTCTCAAGAGTAATAAAACCATTGCTCCATTATCCTCATTTGTGTTCTATCATTAATACCCATTCATTATCATTTGATGATGTAATTCTTGATAAACAATTAAAAGTTGAAAGGCCGACTACAATAAAATAATTGTATTTGAGTAAGATTAAATGCAACGTTACTCAAGTTCATAACTCCTACATGTCAATTATAATATTTTGAAACAGCCATACACATACTGGATTTGCTTTCTCTAAATCATACCACACTCGCATTTAATCTCATAATGGCTTAAGCTACTACAATTCAAGGTGAAACCTATCATAAAACATAACTACATTCTTAACTCAACTCGAAAGAGATCACCGATTGCTAGCGAAACCCTAATCATCACATCTTCATGAAATGATTATCAACCTCTTGTATGATGATAAGCTTTTTTTTTTTTTGTTCATGATGAGAACAATTACCATAACCAACAACTTGATAATAGTTTTGCCTAAACTTTGCTAGAAATTTTGCCGCTATGAAAGTTTATTAATTGGAACACTGAGACGCAAACAAATGAGAATTTATCACTTGTAATAGTATGAGATTTCGTTTGGTTTATAACCTGGAGGGAACCCGTGTAGTTTGTAACACTTATCATTAGTGTGTCCTGTATAGCCACAATGCATGCAAATGAGGCTTTCTTTCCTTTGATTATTCTTAGTGTTGTTAATTTGACCACTTCTAGCCTTGTTTGAATTAGATTTTACAGAAAAGGCCATAGAAGGATTCTAATTAGAACTTGCCTTTGATGCTCTTCTTGAGAAATGAAAGCAAAAACTGTAGTAATAGGCGGAATAGGGTCTGTGAGTAGAAACTGGCCTCTAGCTTGAGAGAAACTGACATTTAACCACTCAAGAAGGACATCACAGATTCCATGATAATATGTCACGCTCTTATGTCCTCCATTAAGAACACTTTTGCAATACGTGCAAGTAGGTCTGTAATTGATGAATTCTTTTCCCAAATCGTTTTCAGTTTATAAATTAGCACTCAGATACTCCCTGAGTATTATGATTCATCAATTCAGCATTCTTTGACCATTTTTTTTGTTGAAAACGTTCCCTTTAAGGCCAGTCCATATTTCATGCTGAATGAGAAAAATATAATAGAGGCAGAAATTTCTTGGTTACTGAATTAATAACTAAGAATAACATATATTGTTGCTTTTTGGTCCAAGAATTCAAAGAGGGATTTTGTATCCCCAAGCATAGGGAATTGATTCGTCAACAATCCTCAACTTGTTCTTCACGGACAGCGCGATCATCATTGCACAACTCCATGAAGCATAATTTTCACCCGTGAGTGGCTAGGATACAAGAACTAGACCTGGACTACCTGAGTGATGAAGGAAATAAGGGCTTATGACGTCTTCAATGGCTGAATTGCTCATCAAAGATCCACTCAAATTAGTAACACTTTGAGAAGAGGAATCAGGAATCATGGGACTGAACGGAAATTATAAAAGAGTAGCGCCGGAGGACAACGAATGAGTGTCACTGTAAATCAATCGTCGAGAATAAAGGAAACTTGATTGAAGTGGGAGGAATGCAGAGATCTACGCCTGATACTCAAATTCAACGTCTTCTAATCCTCTGTGTTCAATTACTAAACTCTAATACTCTCAAGATGGCTGATAAAGATCACACTAAAATCTTAGTGACAAACAAAGGAAAAAGAGATGTAGGAAGAGCTCAGAACAATTCTGTAAAATTGTTTTTGAGATATGATGGGAAGTAACTTAACAAAACCTTCAGTAATATGATTGTCGAAAATTGACAATCTTATTTCCTTCCTTCCATTTTTAATAGTGCTCATGAAAACAGGATTTGAAGTCATGTGAATAGCAACTTAATTGTCACATAGCTAAAGCATGAGTTGAAGAAGAAACTTGAAAAGTTCACAGAAGTTGATGCAACCAAACTAGCTCACTAGTAGCAGCAACTAAAACCTGATATTCGGCTTCAGTAGAGGAGCGAGAAATAGTTACTATTTATTTCCAAGAGATTGAGGATACAAGAAAAATACAAAATCTAGTGTCAGATTTGGCAAGAGTCCAAACAAGTACCCTAAACTGCATCAACAAAGCACGAAATTGAAAACTAGAAGGAGAAAAAAAATAAAATCCTAACCAAGGGAGGACTTTATGTATCGTAGGAGGTTATGAACAACATCCAAACGAGGTCTTCGAGGTAGAGAAACAAATTAGCTGAGCTTACAGCAAAATTAATGTTAGGCCTGAGATAGTTAAGTGGAAGTGTCAACAAGACATACGTTTATAGAGAGCAGCACTGTAAAAGATCACCTCAAAAGAACTTAATCGCAAATGGGGGGTCCATAGGCAAAGTGTAGGCTTGTTGGCAAGAAACCAGTATTTAAGTAGCTGTAAAGCATATCCTCTGTGAGAACATACTAATTCACACTGGAAGAAAATATTTAAGGGAGTCAAGATCCTTCATTTGAATTGGCTATGAAGTGAACTGATCAATATAAGAATCAGTACCAATGATAATAATGTCATCAACGTAGACCAATATAGCAACAAATGAAGGACCCATTCCTTTGGTAAATAATGAATAATCAGCCTTGCACTATGTGAAACCATGAGTGTTGAAGAAATTCAATAGAAGGCAATTTTGGAAAACTATTCCCGAGAGGCCTGTCACCATATATTGAATCTATATACTTATAAACTAGATTCTCTTCTAAAGACTAGAATGAGAAGAATGTGAATAACCTAAAGCAGTAACTCCATGTATACCTCTTCAAAACAAACTGAGAAATATCATTCACATTAAGTTAAACAAGAGGCCAATTTTTTAGGACAACAATGGCCAAAGAACCTTCACTTCACAGTAACCATTTTGTAACGAGAGAAAGCCTCTATAAAAATCCAAGCATTCTTGTTGAGGTCACTAAACGAGCCTCACCTTTCTATGGAACCATTTGATTTTGTATTTAACCCATAAATCATACTGTAAGTCAATGGCATGTTTACTCTTGTGGAAAGACAAAGAGGCTCCAAGTATTGTTAAGTCTGTTGAAGCTCAACACAAGCGATCTCCTCCTACAAATTGTTAAATTAACAAACTGATGAAACAGTCCATGATAAAGATATACAAAAAGCACGCTTGCCAGCAGCAAAGTATACAGAAATGAAGAGATAAAGTAAGTTGTAGCAGGATAGTGGAATTAGTTGGGTGTGATTACAATGAAATCGTAAAGATAAGAAGCTTAAACATATGGACCTTCTATGAGGAAATGATTGATTAGGAGGACAAGAGGTTTGGTCATTAGAGAATGAAAAAGAATTCATTGTCTCCGTCCTTAGTGTTCAATTATTAATATTAAGATCATAACATAATATAAAAATCAAAATTAAAATAAAAGAACTTTTAATTTTTTTTATATTTTTTTCTTGTTTGCTTATTTATTTTGTTAATTTAAATTCCATGCACATTAATTCTGATGATACAAACATGTTAAACCTGAAACAAGTAAATTTTCAGGTGGATCATGATCGGTGGAAATACTATTGATGAACTTAGTAAAAATAAAATAAATCAAATGTTAAAACTTTGAAGGGAAAAAAGAAGTTTTGAAAATTAATCAAACAATTACATTTATTATTATGTTAATTTTTTTTTTATAAAAATAATGTATGATAAAATTGATATTATTCACTACAGAAAGAATGTAATATATACTCTTGGATACAGTGCTAATTTAGTTTATTATATTTGTATATATAAAAACATTATTTTTAAATTATACGATTCGGTAGAAATTTAAATATAAAAATATTTTAAAATTTGTTAACTATATAAATCAATTATCCAACACATCAAGTGATAAAAGTGTGAGTGGAAGTCCCATGTGTGAGTACCGTGACCTTTATCTGCCTCACAGTCTAACGTCAAGTAGCAATCAAGATCATGTAGCGCCCAAGCCTAATTTTGCCGATGTCTGTTATGTGATAATCTCAACTACACTAAGAGTTTTAAACCCTGTCTGATTCTGTCCTCACAAAATTCCACATCCCAAATCTACGTAAGCTCATGCATGGATTGTACACAGAAAATGATGATTATCCACTGATTTGGGGTTCAAATCCCTTACATCTAAAAAAACATAAATAAGGGAAAATTAGCCTTTTGATAAGGAAAAGAGAGGTTCATCACAAAATCCACAGATTTTATTCTCCATAATCAAAGAAGAAATTCGAATATAAAACAGAAAGACTCCCCACTAGGGAAATGTATGCAACTCCAACCTTCTAACTCTCTCTTTCTTCTTCTCTTTCCACCATTTTATTATTAATCATCTGAGTTACACAACCCACCCCCAATCAATTTTTGTAGGTTTATATCACAGAATGATGCCCCGGGAGGTTAGACTTCCATCCGTAATGACAACATGCCGCTTAGGAAACCGAACAAAAGTCTCATTGATCGACTCATGGTCGTAGCTCCACCTGCTCATCACTTCGCTAATGTAGCCGACAGCCTCCCTTTTCCACATTTACCTAACACAGCTTGCAATTTTAACTGGATGATCTAATCACTGGCATCACTTCATCATCAGTACGTTGTTAAAGCTAGTTATTAACGAAGAAAGACAGTTGTTGCAAAGTCATGTTGAAATACTTACAACGTGAAATGAATTCAACAAATTCACTTCAAAAAGAGAAAGCCATAATCCAGAAGAGGCTGACACAAAATTTTTTAAACCATTCTCTTTAATCTTTCAGACAGTCACTAAAAATTCAGATATTATTATATCCATCGTACACCTTCACAAAAGTCCAAACATGGTCGATATTCTACAAGACTCACAAAAGTCCGATGGTGCCATTATACTACGCTTACTCCAAAGTCCATAGGTTGTTTGGTCTCCTCAATACATTTTTAAAAACCAAGATATGGCTGCTGGGCTCCGACGGCGTTTTAAAAAAAGGTTCAAATATGATTGTCGTTCTTAAAATCCACTGCATATGGTTGTTGTTATGTTGGCATTTAAAAAAAAAAAAAACCAACTATTTATTATCCGTATTTTGAAACCAAATATGGTTATTGTTCCATGCGTTCTTTTTTTTTTTTTTGAAAAACCATAAATATGGTTGTTGTCCTACTTCATTTTTAAAAAGTCAGATATTATTCAATCTCTTTCTCTATATTAATTATGTTTCCAATGACTGACTTTCTTAAGGCCAGACTTATGGCTCTAAGCCTGTTGACACTTTCAAAAGTCTAGATGTGGCTCTTAGCTTATGACACTTATCAGTCCAATATTCTAAATTTACCAAGACTTATCAAAGTCCATATGGGTTCCTAAATTATCGTCTTTCTCAAAGTCCGGGGATGTGGTTCTAGCCTGTCAGTCTTCTTTCAAAGTCTGTGATGAGGCCCCACTCTGGGCTAGCACTTTCAGCTAAGTCTGCAAACTTTGGCTCTAAGCCTACTTGCCCTTTCTTAAGACCAGACTTAGGGCTCTAGCTGTCTTTTCTTATGTCAGACGCTAGGGCTCAAACTCAGCACTTTTAAGGCCTGATTTGTAGTCTTTATTCGGTTTAACCTTTCTTACACACCATCAAGCCTGACACTTCTCTGCAAAAGTCCAGATACTTTGTACTCCCACCTGCACTTATCAGTCCGTATGTGGCTCCTAGCTCATCAAATTTTCAAAGTCCGTGACGGCCCTGTACTGGCCTAGACACTTTCTTAATGCCAAACTTGCCTCTAAGCTGGCTGCCCTTTCTTATGCCACTCAGAGCCTCAAGCCCACGTCCCTCTAATACTTAGGCCCAGTTTAACTAAATACTTCTTAAAGGTCAATTTGTGGCTCTAAGCCTACTGACACTTTCAAAAGGTAAGACTTGTGGCTCTAGTTCGACCCTTTCTTAGGCCGCACTTGTATTTGGCCTGGAAGCTGACACTTTCAAAAGGCTGCAGACTTGTATTCAAGTTTGTTGTGGCACTTTCAAGCAAGTTAGATGGTGCTCTGCCATCTCCCTCCATTCTCTGCCGACTTGTGGCTCTAAGCCCGTTAGCCCTTTCAAGGTCACACTTAGGCTCCTAACCCATCGACCCTTTCTTAAGGCCAGACTTGTGGCTCTAAGCTTGCTGACACTTTTAAAAGTCCAGATATGGCTTTTAACCTACTAACACTTATCTGCACCACGTATGTGGTTTCTGTACCGCTGGCCCTTTCAAAGTCTGGGGGATAGAGGTCTAACTGAGTTGACACTTTCTCTTAGAATGCCGCAACCTCTTGGGTCTGTGTTGTCAATCTCTTTCTTAAGGCCAGACTTGTAGCTTAAGCCTACTGGCTCTTTCATCAGATTCAGGCCCCAAATTAACCTGTCACTTTCTAAAGGCCAACCTAGGCTCTAAGCCGGGCACTTCTCCTAAAGGCCAAAGTCAGGCTTCCTGCCTACTAGCCCCTTAAGGCCGCACTTGTGGCTCTGGGTTGGCCCTCTTAAGGCCATCAGTCTAAACTGTTGGCACTTTCAAAAAAACTAAACTGTTGACTCGACGTGACACTTTCTAAAGGCTAGACTGGCTCTGCAGCCTCATACTTTCAAAGTCTAACCTTGTGGCTCCTAGCTCGTTGGCGCATGTTTAAACACATCAATGGCTCTCAACCTGTGGACTAGAGTATAGGTCCAAAACGGTGCCTTGCCTGTTGGCCCATGTGCAAACCCTCGCTATGATGCACCTTGGCGGTCGTTGCTTCAATGGCTGCTAGGACTAGGGGGCACCTAAGGTTCTCAAAGAACTCTGGAGGAAGTGGTGAAGTCAGCACCATCTTGTCTGGACCGTTTGGCCTGCGGGCTCATCCATGTGGAAAATCTAGCAACGAGGTTAGACATATCATCCTTTCTCTCCTCGGTCGACTCACTAGAGATTGGGTCCACCCACTCCACATAGAGCTACTAGTCCCACACCGGTAGCCTTGATCTGTCCAACCTTCTTTGCCTTCTTTCTCTTCACCTCCTAGGGGGTAGGTTGTTAGTCTCATTCTCCCAATTATTGTTCAATGGACAGATAGAAACTAACAAAGTTCCTTCGTGATCTGGCTTGTGGCTCTCGAGTGGACCCCACTTGGAAAGAGCTACTTGAGATTGACTTCAATAGATCAACAAGAACAAAATGTTCACCCTTGACGCTCTCTTTTGCTTTAGCGGATGGGGGTAGTAAGAGTATGTAAGGAAGGGATGGGGCCCTAACTCACACGAAGTTCTTCCTTGACAAGAGGAATTTCGTTAAGCTCCCTCTCGATGATCTCGAACAATAGGCGTGTTGAAACATGCGGTTCACATGTGCTTTGTATCCAAACACGCGTTTAATGCAGACATTAATTCTCCCAATCACTTCAACTTTCTCCACTTAAGGTTTAAAAACACCATATTTTTCCATACTGAAGAAGCATCAACCTTCAGCTGGGAAAAATAGGGCATTGTGAATACCGTGGCCTTTAAACTTAGACTCACTACTCAATAGGCCCCGGCACCGCGGAGGTCAGGTGCTGACTCATATCATGTAGAGCCTAAGCTGAAACACAACATTATTAAAACCATCTTGAAACTAACCCGGACAAAGGATTTTTAAACCCCATCCTAGGATCTCGAGTCCTGGAAATTCGGCCATCATACATATGGGAAGTTCATTACTCATCGACACTTCCTTTGGATCTTCTTGTGTCCATTACTCATGAGACTTCTTATGCATGAGGCATCCCACACACGAGAGCATGGGGTTGATCTAAGGTATTTAGTCTAATTTCCCTTTGTTTCTTTTACCTTATCACCCTAAGCCTACATTACAGTCCGTGTCGTAAGACCACCTTAAGACCATGAGACTTGACATTTTCTTTGTAGAATCTACTTGGATAGGTATTTGAGACTTGGTTGATATCTGGACATTATCATGTTGCTTTTTCTAGGAGATGCCTTACTAGTGCTTGGACTCATTTCTAGTTGCGGTTTTGGATGACCTGAGGTTGCCTTTCATTACGGATGGATGTATGGGATTTAGACTGATTTCTTGACTTTATTTAGCATTAGATGTCATACTGGGGCATACCCCTTATATGTCGAGATCATCCGGAGTTGTTGGTTTATGTAGACAGATTTTTGCTGAGATGTTGAGCCATATTTTGATATTTTAGGATTTCATCATGTCTCTATTAGATGGCATACATGTCATACTTGGGAATATCCTTTATTCGTCAGGATCATCTGGAGTTTGTTTGTTTGCGTAGGCAGTTCTTATCAAGGAGAAGAGCCTTTGTTATGACATTTTTGGACTCCATCATGTTTATGTTAAATGCCATGCTGGGGCATACCCTTAGTTAGTAAGATCATCTTGTTTGTTGGTTTGTGAAGATAGTTCTCATTGAGAGGACCAACCTCGTTATGACATTTCAGGTAGATGTCATCTTGGAGCATATTTCCCTTTTTTTTTTAAATTACACGATCTTTGGAGATGTGTAGATGGTTTTTACCGAGGATTAGCTTCATTGTGACATTTTTACTCTAGTGTTGATTATTCAGTGGATCTTTGTTGGGCCATGCGAGTTGGCAGGCATCAGATGCTATTTTTTTTTCATCCATTATCGGCGTTGTTCTAGGGCCCTTTATCTTTTGTATCTCTTGATTCCAGAGTCAGATTCCACATACGTTTCTAGCATGGATTTTTCAACCAATAGGAGGAGTTATTCATTTTGGACGTTGAGTTCTTATTGGTCCTTCATGATAGATACACATGCTCGTACTATTTATGATGATATGGATGGATTGACTTTTAAGCACAGTGTTGGCGCTAGAGTCGCCGGATATCCACTCGATGTGATGTTCCACTTGCCATACTGGGGCATATCCCCTTATTTTATTGATGAGATGATTTGGCTTCACTGGTAATTACTTAGTGGTTCATATTTGATTGAGGGATCCCCTTTACATTGATAGCAGTGTTCTTGAGATACAAAGATGCATGCATATATTATTCGGCCTTTTACATATGTTCATACCATGTGAGGTTTTCAAAGCAAATTGTTTAGGAGTTCAAGGACTCAGCATGTTAGGCCATGTTTGCCCTCATAGGTTTTAGGCATTCAGACTTCGCCTTTGCTGCTTTACTTTGCTAGTTTGGTGTTAGGACTTGCCTCTACTCTCTTCATTTTGGATTAGGTGTTTAGACTTCGCCTTTGCCTTCATCTTCTACAGATTAGGCATTCAGACTTCGCCTTCATATATATAAGATGTTTATACTTCATCTGCATCACTTTTTCTAGCATTGTATTTTAGACGTTCAGATTTTGTCTTCTACAGATCAGGCATTCAGACTTCGTCTTCATATAGATAAGATGTTCAGACTTCATCTGCATCACTTTTGCTAGCACTATAGTTCAAACGTTCGTACTTCGTCGTCTACAAATCATGCGTTTAGACTTTGCCTTCAGATGGATCGGATATGTTCAGACTTCATTTGCATCGCATTTGCTAGCATCGCATGTCAAACATTCAGACTTCGTCTTCTGCAGATCAGGCGTTTAGGCTTCGCCTTCATATGAATAAGATGTTTAGGCTGCATTTGCATCACTATTTTTAGCACCACAATTGAGACGATTAGACTTCGTCTTCTATAGATTAAGCATTCGGTCATCCCGCACCTCGCTGGGCGAAGAGAGGAGGCGCGGCGGCTGCAACAAGTGATTAGGACTCTTTAACTGCTTTTATAACATTAGGCGGACCCATTTCATATATAAATCCATATGGAAATAAAACTTCCTAATCTCTTACCGCACGTATTGGTGTTTAAAATGTCTTGTACATATTCCTGAGTCCATTTTTCTTGTACTTATACAAATTCCACTATTACAAAAGCTTTACATTTACATTACAAAACCAAAAATCAAAAACTACATCAGGTGGGCTCCTATTGCTGTGTTGGCCTTAGTGGATGTGAAATGCCGGATGTGCCGAGTACCTACATGGATGAAACACAGTGCTAAACATAGCTTAGTGGGGAAGCAGGACAACGAGATATGACAACTTGGGTGGTCACGTTTACGGGATGCATATAACGCCAATTCTTATATGTTAGAGTTTACGTATAATAGAATTCTATAACAGAGTTTTCATATAATATAATTCTTATAACGAAATTCTTATCTCAGAAGTGGGAGTTAGGAAACAGAGAGATCTTATGCAAAAAAGTACTCATGGATACATTATAGAACAAAACTGATTTCTTATGCTTTCTTCTTGTTCATTTTTCATATTCTTATCATATAAATGTTTGCATATGTCATATTATTCGGATAGACAACATATAAGTATTTGCCTGCATAGACTTGTAACAATGAATGAGGAAAACAACGCGATAAAATTATGATTCACGATCTGATGCGAGCGAGCGTGTTTGCCGCGTAGCGAAGTGTCGTAGCAGCGGGTGTCGAAGCGCGATCGGGCGTACTTGCCGCATTAACGAAGTGTCATAGCACTGGCGAGGAGTGTCGAAGCAGTCATAGAGCGTGTCTACCCGCAGTAACAAAGTGTCGGTAGCCTTTAGCGAGTGTCGAAACATTCGAGAGGCGTGTGCGCCATGTAACGAAGTGTCGTAGCACTAACGGGAGTGTCGATATTTGAAGCAGTCTTTATTCATTCGCATTCGATGCTTAGCGAGACATATAATTATATGTGTTTGAACTTTGTTATTTTATTACTTAATCGCATTGAATGAGGGCCAAGGAACAATGTTTTCATTTTAGCTTTTATATGTACTGACCCATTTCATTCGGAATTAATGGAAGAAACATGTGAAAACATGATTGCGGGGCCGGTACTGAGCGGCTTATGATAGTGAGTATCGGAACTCGACTTCGATCTTAGGTACTTAACATATTACGGACCTTAAGCCATTTTTGCTTGCGGTACTCAACGCCGATGGGTGCTTAACATCCTACGGACCTTAAATCACTTTAGTACGGTACTCGGCTCTCGGTACAGTGCTGATACCTTCTAGGCGAAAAAAAGCTTTGATGCCGATGCACAAGCTCTCATCTGCAAGTACTCACCCTTCTCTAGGCTAAAACTAACATTGAGTACCGTTACTCAACTTTCAATACCAGTATTCACTTGTGATTTCAAAAATCAAATGCCCTAATTTCAAATTTCAAGTCCGCTAATTTCAAATTTCAAAATTTCAAGTTTATAATTTCAAAATTAAAAAATTCATAATTTCAAAATCCAAGTCCCCAAATTTCCAATTTCAATTATTCAAGTTTCCAATTTCAAATTTATAAAATTCCTAATTTCAAAATTTAAATTGTCTAATTTCAAAATTCAAAGTCCTAATTTTCAATTTTAGATTTTAAAGTTTTCAATTTCAAAATTATAATTCCCCAATTTCAAAATTTAAGTACCATAATTTCAAAATTCAAGTCTTCCAATTTTTAATTTCAAATTTCTAAATTCCAAATTGCAAATTTCCAAATCTCAAATTTATAAAATTCAAGTTCTTATTTTCAAAATCCAAATTCAAAAATCTCAATTCAAAATTCTCAAATTTCAAATTCATTTCAAAATTCTTAATTTTCAAACTTCCAATTTTCAAATTTCAATTTTAAATTAGTTTTCAAAAATTGAATAATATGATTAATTCTGATTTTGATAAAATGAAATCTTGTGGAGTTAATTTGTGTAAAATAAATGGGCTTGAGTGTGACCCAACATCCCATATATCATTTTAATAAAAAATTTGACATTTGATCTATAATCAATTTCTAATTGATTATGAAGTATTTACCTGTTTTATTATTGTACCAACATAGTTTATAATTGATGGAGCTTTTGATATGCAGTATACTGGCGTTTTAAATGCAAGCGACGTCGTTTATTTATTTATTTATCCGTTTATTCATTTATATATGTTCGATATGCTATTGTATTGTTATTGTTTGTCTTTGATATCTATTGATCGATTAGCTAAAAACCGTATTTTATTTAGTTTGTTTAGTAGAGATATGATTTTAAAGGGCAGAGAAGTCTGACGACAGCATCACCTCGATAAATAAATTATTGCTGGGACTATTTCGGTTTCGAGGCGCGTCTTTTCTTTATTAAGTCGTATTTAGGTTTTTATTTTATTTTTAAGTCTTAAATCAAAGCAAAAATAGCTGGTTATTGGCAAATCTGCACTAGATAAATAAGCTTGTACTTGGATGCAAAAACTAGGTTTTAAAGCATATCTTTTAACATCGTCAGCATTTAAGTTTTTTATTTTATTTTTATCTTTAAAATAAAGCAAAATAAATGGCCATTTCAATGGAATTTTTATAAATTGTTTTCAAAAATAAAAACAGGAATGAACGTGTATCGACAGAGCTGTTTATTATTGCATGGGGTTGGGCGAATCACATTTGACGGCACGATTTTTCAACTCTTTCATCTTTCCTCGACACATTGGCGGCAGGGGTGGTCGGTGGTGAGAGAATCGCGTGACCCCTGTGATGACGTGGCACACGAGTTTGCCACCTGGATGTGGGGTGGGACCCATCACAATGTGGTGAGTGAGAGACATTCATTACACACAGCCAACCAAATTGTGATTTTGTTGTGAGTGCATTCCAAAGGGCATTTTGGTTCAAATATTGGAATCTTCTTCCCCTTCTTCATCAAATCAATCCTCCCTATCTCTTCTGTGACATGGCCTCTCCTTCAGATTTTCCATCTCTCTCAGCCACATTCTCAAACACCTTGCCTTCACTCTCTTCTTCCCTCTCACTCTCCGTTTCTTCTCTTATTTTTCTTGTTTTGTTCAATGGTTCCGCAGTATAGAAAATAATTTTTTTTTTTTTGGTTCTTGCGTTTTGCTTTTTTGTATGAATTGATGGATTGAACTCTTTCTTATACAAAATACCCACCATGCAACCTTCTAGTGTGACCCAAGAGGCCGGTGGTGTGTTGGATTTTGAGTCCAAGTTGGGAACTGTTGCTCTCGATTCGAAGTTTCACCTCTTGAATTCAGATGGGTACGTATCGTTTCCGTCGAATTTCTTCTACTTTGACAGGTTTGGGGGTGTGGTCGGTGAGAAGGGTCCAAAGGTAGTGGCGTCTTTGAGTTGGAGTAACCGAGGTGTGTCGAAGGTGAGGAGGATTTTCAGTGAGTTCAATACGGCTGTTAGGTTTCATTGTGAGAAAATCCCAATTGGGTTCGCTTCGTTTGGTGTTAATGCTGGAGAGAATAGTGGGTTGAGAGGAGATGGGAATGGTGTTTTGGAGGATGAGGGATTGGTTTTGAATGCTGGCAGGCCACAGAGCCCCAAAAAAGTTCTTATTTTGATGAGTGACACTGGTGGTGGTCCACCCGGCTTCTGCGGAAGCTAATGGGGCGCTTTCAATGACATTCGGAAGGGGTATCAAGGTCCAGGTTTTGACAGGTGAAGCACGGCTAGATTTCGAATCCACTTGACCTCTGTTTGCTTACTTGAAATATATGTGAAAATAATATAATTAAAGAAATTGTATGATTACTAAATTTTGAAACCCTTGAAATGCAGAACCTCTGTTGACTTGAGTTGACTCTAACGGAACTATAAAGGAACATTAAATATGATGTAAAACTCAAAATTTTACCGTCTTTTCTTTTACCTCCAAATTCTTCGGCAGAAAATGAGCCATTAGGAGAATAAGAAGAATGATATGAGCTTATGTATTTGTTGGATCATGTTATGTATATTGAGAGTATG